>SCLD01126015.1:0-25499 GCA_004367895.1 Oikopleura longicauda
TATATGGTTCTTATAACACTATGAACGGTTCTTTAAACACTTGACATAAAATTATTTCAAAATGAATTAGAGTTATATTATATTTACTCTATACAGTATACAGTCTGCTCTTTTCATCATATCATATTGAGCAAATTTTAATGATTTTATATCCGAAAATCAATTCGAAAACCGATTTTTTTTTTTTTAAAAAGAATTTATTTAGGGCTTCGCAGTGAAGACTTAATGTGCAGTTAATAGCTCAATGTTAACCGCAAGGCTCTGTGTCTGCAAATTTTCCTATCGTCGGCAGAAACGAAATTGGAACGCGCCTGAAGTTGACAATTGCAAATGGGATTTCGCGGATTTGAAAGCTGCTTGAATTCCAGAGTTGAGCATGTCCATTCACAACACCATCCCCTTCAGCCTAAAAAATTCCCTGGCACTGTATTTTGTATATATTAAATAAAACACCCAGAGTGATTATAAGACGATGTATTGGTGTGTTATTAACAAGTGAGAATAATACAGTTGCGTATATACAGGGTTTTTTCCGAGAGTCTTAGCAGAATAAAGTCGTAGGAGAACGTCATACGATCAGACGTCGGAAAATTCGATTTCAACATGTCGGGTTCTAAATGGAAATGTTAGATGTTTCCTCGAGACGAACCAAATGGTGGTTTTATGTTAAGAATATTTGTTCAATGTAGAGGTAACCCTGTACAAGTTTGTATAAAATAAAATTTCAATAGTTAAAAATAGTTAAAAATCTCCAAAAAATCGTCTTGACATTCTTGCCCAAAGGGGGATTTTTTCAAGTTCAAGACAGATTTAATGTCCATATAGATTAGGGACGTAGGTAGTGAATAGAAAAGGTATATATATAAATTACCTTTGGGGCGCCCTGTCCCGCTGAGTTGGACCGAAGCTGACGAATGTGAATATGGATTCCATTCGAAGTCGATGTTGAATAAGCCACCGTGAAGCTGTTGTATTGGCCCCTTGAAGAAAGGTATTTATTCGGTCCATGTCTTCTGATGACGAAAACCAGACATAGCTGGTGTCGGTGGGAAGGGCGGCACCCGAAAGAGTAGAACATATTGAGAGACATATGGCTTCCGAGGTAGCTGTCAGAGTCCTGGATAATCTGTTGTTACTGTCATCAAGTGGAAGTAAATTCAGAGAAAAATTCCAGGTATCAACTACCCCGGACCAGCGGCGCATTCTAAATTAATCTTGATTTTGGGGATTAGCAGGATTGATATTTCGGTGAAATTCCAACACTGATCCAAACCCAATTTCCACTTCAAATCGTGCACGTGGATCGTGGAAAGGATACAATCCAATTGAGGCAATGCAGACGGTTTCCAACGGGATCAAGCCGAAGAAATCGGTATGTTCGGAAACCGTGTTTATGAAGTCTTGGGTGCCTTCATAATTGAGAAGGAAGGTCATTTCTGTCTGATTTTGTATATTGTACCGATTCGTTAACCATATGGAGTCAGTGATGGCGTTGCAGAGCTGTTGGAAAGAATGGTCTGATACGGAGTCGATAAATCGTCTAGCACCAATATATTCACAGTCTGATATGGTAAGGAGAAATGACGTTCCAGCACGATTGTAATAGAAATAGTTGTGTCCACCCACATTTAGCATGATAAGGTTAATTTGATGATAAATTGTGAAGATGGAGATGTTCGAACCAGGGTTGTGCTACAGAGTGCAGTAATGTTGTATAGAACATCCAGTGGAATGTGGTCTTTTAATATCTTTACGCACGGGTCGTCATTTTCAATTAAGTGTCCGAAAATATATCTAGATTGTAGTTCTGTGAATCTGTCAGGAGGAGGATTTTCGGTTTGGAAAACGCGTTTCAAAGTTGAAGCTGCGGTTTGACGTAAATAGGGTTGAGGAAAGAAATCATGTGACTTCTCAGGTAAATGTATTCCAAATTCTTGATTCAGAATTAATTCAAATCTGAAGTGATCTATTTCCGATAAATATCTGGACAAGATGCTTTGATCCGGAGCGTGGGTTGTAGTGACAACCGTAACATATTTGAACATCCGTGTTCCTGAAGATATGGTTACTGGCATTAATTCGGAAGTGTTCCCGAGTCATCATAGGTTCATCGAAGTTGTATCGAGGAAAATTGCTTCGGAAATCATGAATGTATCTTGGAGAAGCAAGACTGAAGGTGACTTTAACAATAAGGACGTTGATGTTATGTTGGTGGTGGTGAGAATACAATATTTCAGTTGCTTGTAAAGAAGATAGGGCCAACGTACGTCCTAGTTCCGGACAGCCATGAAAAACTTCCCGTCCAATAGTCTCGGCTTCAGAGAATCGTAAGTGGTTAATTGGATACGGTCTGTGGTTCAGATTGCCAGGAACACGGCCATTGTCATTTATGTTTGGAACAATAAAGTTGACAGTGTTCAACTCGTCAGGTTGAATGCCAAAATGTCGCATAGGCCATTCAAAAAGAAATGTGCCCAGCTGTTGAAAAACACGATCGGGTACATGAAAGGTCACAGGTTGTAAAGAGTCGTTTGTTCGAAAGTGAAGTTGTATGGTACGGTTTGGGATACTGAGCATGGTCCCGGGTTGGCCGGACCGAGTCTGTCCCGTCCAAACCGGAAGTCTGCCACTGTTTGGAATAGCCAGGACAGTAGACATGAGATTATTGGCGTCTTAACAAATTAGTGATGTGATTAGGAACGTTCCTGTGTAAGTTAATGAAATGTACTAGGATTCGTTCACAGTAGAACCAGTCAATGTCCGAGCATTCCTCAAATTTCGTCGTAAGTACTTGAAAAAGAATTGACAGAGCTTTGACTTGTTCGGTCGGATCTGGGAGAGGAGGCATACTGTGGTAAGTTGCTCGTAATAGGTCATTAAAATTGGAGACGGATATGTCGTGGTTAAAATCAGTAATTTTAAAATGCGAATATAGGGTATTTAGCAAGGTGTTCTTTCTTATGAAGGACGGGTCTTTAAAAATCCGGGAACTCATACGTACTTGGTTTGAATTGTGGTTAGAAGTTTCCAAAAAGTGGCAATTCTAGCGAATCCAATCTCTAAAGCTGGCTTATAACGAGTTTTGATGAGAGCATGATTTAAATAGGGGACAAAAATGACCTAATTTAGTACGTAATTGGTCCAATTTCTGAAAAAATCATTGGTTCTATTAGCAAGTCAGTTTTTGATTGCTTCAGATGGCCGTAACCCCTAAGTTGACATAAAAGTGGCTTAGAGTTAACATATGGCGCAGTTGTTTTCATTGTAAAAGACGTGATCTCATTACAAATATAACACTTTAATTCGCGCAATGTACCTAAATAATTCACCTAAATAATTTTTTGAATAATTTTTTTAAAAAAAATTTTTTTAAATAATTAAGTAGCGTGATACTGATCATGTTTCCTCCTCGTGGTTCAATTTTTGATTTTTGTAGAATAGAAGGGGTTTGTAGAATTTTAGAATTTTTTAAACAAAAAAGCAAAAAAGCAAAATCCGTTTATTTGGGCAATGCGCATTCCCCGGTTATCCTAATCATTGTTTTGTGAGGCCAAAATAATGGCACCTTTCAGGCAAAAATTCCTAGAATTGAAAAACTTTCTAGAACATATGTGCCCGAAATTTTGGGTCCAAAAAACTTCAGTCAGAAATCGATCCCTAATTTTTGAAGTGAAACGAAATGGTGGTTAAAATTGCGGAAGTAGCGAGTTTTATACAGGGTAAGTTTTTGCATAAAATAAATAAATTAGACTCCGAAGGAATCGCAATACGTGTTTCATGAACGAAATTTTGAATTCGTTTGACAGGGCATTTTTTAGTTCGTCGGCACAATCTTGGGTCTAATACCTTAATTTTAGGCTTGGAGGATGACAATCGCAATTTTTACGTAGTTGCGTCGGTCCTGTCCCTTTTTGTAGAGGAGCTGACGACTCACGCGCAAGAAAAATTTAGCTACGCGGTCAACCACTTTCAATTTGATGTTTTGAAGAAGCTAGCAGCTGATGCAATCAAGGAAACCATGGACGAGAGCCAGAACTGGGAGTTTTTATTGGAAGGTAATTATAAGGAGTAAGGAAATATATTGAAGATAAAATGTTCCTTAATTTAGCATTTGATACCAATATGAAGCCTGGTGAATTTGTTCAAGAAGGGCTGCAAGCAGCTGTAGTGTATCGATTCAGGCAAACGATGGTGGTTATTACCACAGATTGGTCACTGAGAAACGCCCCCATCCATCAATTGGAAAAACGGTGGTTACGTTTGTCAGAAAATGCAATGACCGATGGTCAATGGTTGAACGAATATGTCGTTAACAGAGACGGTCCAATCCTGACCAATAATCTCACCATGGTGCCTTCCGGAAAAATTGAAAAGTTGGAGCTTGCAAGTGTGCTAGAATCTCGAATTCTTCAATGTAAGACTTGAGGCCGTTAAATCGTTTTTGTGAAATCTTTTTGCGAAAAAGTTAAACGTTAATATAGTTATGAATTCCACGAATTTTGAAAAGTGGCTGGCATGTGTGGCAGAGCAGTCATACGGTGCAACCACGGTCATCCGAGAAATGTTTACCAATTTCTACCCTGATTGTGAATGTCGAAAAATGGGGCTGGTTTGTCGAACTGGAAAAATCAATTCCTGCGCAACTTGCTTTCATCATTTATCCAGTTTCGACGCCCATCTTTACATGGCGGATTTCGAGCCGTCCTTGATAGTGTGGATGTCGGAATTACTTAAAGGTAAAGAAAACTGAGAGTACACGTTTTACTGCCTTAATCGGAGATTTAGGAAAGTTCCTAAATTAGTTTTAAACACCTATGTATCGAAAAAATACCAACAAGATTTTTTCTTCAAAAATGGAGTCATGGGGGCTCTTCAAGCTTGGAAAGGCTTTCACTGTAATCTTTGGATAGTTTGAGATATTTGAAAATATGCTGCTGGGAGGGATCGAACCCGGGCTCCCAAATGAGGGCGGTTTCCTCATTTGGGTCCAGCCCTCTACACCACGACTCACTAGTCTAAGCTTATATTTTAGGTAGACGAGACCACGAAACGGTATCGGCAGATGGGACTTGCAGTTCACAACCGTTACTTTTCAACGTTCAAATGCGGAATTATGCCAGCCGTTTTCCTGGAACTCAAGGTATCGCTGGTTTCCAGTTGAGATGTGGAACTGGTAAACATAGTCTCACCTTTGATGAGAACTATAAGGCGTGCATGGCAGGTAATTCTTTCATAACGGACGTGAAAGTCTTTTTCGTTCAAATATCTTAATAGAATCCTTATGGACGAGATTTAGCCAAAACAATGACAGATATTATTTTTATTATTTTTAATATAGTATTTTTAAGGTTCGACCAAGGCGGCAGCCGCGGCGTTTTTACGATTGTTTTACAAAGTGCCGGTTGCCTCAAACGCAATTTACAACTTGGACATGGCTTATCTCAGAGGAGGCTTTCTGGATATTCTTCAAAAAGCTGCGAAAAACTTGAATGTTAGATCTGATCGTGGTTCTCGTATGGCAATCGAGCGTTTGTTGAACCGTAAGTTTGTGTCCATGGAGACCAATTATATATTTTTTGTACTTATATACTTTTTTAGCCGTTGATGATCATATTAGAAAAATGTCTTGCGCAGATATTTTATTGTGTTACTTAATTCGGAGCAGAAAGAATACTGTTGGTTTGTACAATGCCCGTTTCTACAATATGATTGTTAACCAGGGAATAAAGCAAAGCCATGAACCAGGATTTAAAGGTAATAAACGGCCCTGTTAACTACAGGGTATTTTAATGATCGTTTATATTCTAGGGTTCCTTCCATTCTCAAAGATGATTTTGACGGAGTCAAAACTGTATTTCCCGCCAAAAGATACTTCACCACTGGAGAAAACGGAGAGAGAGGCATGGAAGTTTTTCAAAAATCAATTGAACAACTGCTTTCAGATCGTTATTGATTTATGTTGCAGTAAGTAATTTATTTATTATAAGACCTAGATTGGAAAAAGGGATGAGAGGAAACATTATTAGGTAGTTAAGATTAGGTTCATATCTCTTTTATTATAAAGCGACAATTTTAGTGCTATCCAAGAAGAACAATGAGGTGTTTTATCTCAATTATTTCTTGCCAACCATAGATGGGGATTCCATGGAAACGTTTATCTTGGACTGGTTTTCCAAGAGTGAAGATGAAACGTATTTGACTTCGCGCCACCCGTTGGCCTTGATGGCAGAGTATCCGGAGGCAATTTTTGAGAGCTTCAAAATGCCAGAGCCTTTTTCATTGGCTGAAGACGACTTTTAAGAACGACCAAGACTTCAAAAGTAAAGATTCTTTGCTTTTTAAAACTACATTTATATTTTTATAGTTTTTATTAGTGATTTTTCAATAAAGTTATTTTAGTTTTTTACTTTTGTTATTTGTGTTCTTGTTCTTATTGATGGCGAAGCTGCGAAAATAGATCACTGAAGTCATCCTCGGTTTTGGTATTAAATAAACCGGCATAATACCCGTCATTCTCAAGATTGGTGAGTTTGTAGAACAGAAGTTCAGTGAAGCGGGCCCGATCGTGTTGATGTTGTGCCAAGGCCACACGAGCCCATTCGTATTTGCTTGCCTTCAATTGCAGACTATAAGATATAGTTCTTGCTTGAAACACGCTATGTTTGTAGGCGGCACAGTCTAAATTATTGGTTGAACAAAAATGTTAATTTAAACTGGTTTTTCTCACATGTTTTAATTTGGTTTAGTGACTGACACTCCGTGACCGTGGAGAAGAAATCGTCGTTAAGTACAAAGATTTCAGCAGGTAAATCCCATGCAATCGATAAAATTGTATCCTCTTTTAGTTCCCACTCGGATTTCATTCTTAAAAGACAAGGGAAGTTTGCTTTCTATCCTAAATACGACACGTGTTCTAAAAAATAATGGTAAAACATTTTGGTAAAATTATAAGTTTTTAAAGCTAAAAATAAAAGTTTTAACTACTTTATAAAATTAACATGCTCCAATAGTGATTCGCAATTGTGAATTGCGAATCACAATTTTTGACAAAAGCATGAAACGATGTTTTGTCGTGTAGTGCATTTGCCATACAGATTCATTATGATAGTAAGGTGGAAGGAAAATCACTTGCTTGGAAGATTTTTACCGGAAGAAAAAAGTAAATTTTACAAACCAGCCGTTCTTCAAACACGGTATCGTCGCAGGCGGTATCAGGAAAATTGAGGAGAACAGGGTTGGCGAAATGGGAAAGTGATAAACCCAGGTCTTTGATCAAGGTGGCCCAGATCGGAGTTTTAGAGAATAAGTCCGTAGTCTTAAGGGCCAATGATGACGACTGTTCACCCAAAGATACGGTTTGAGTTTTCAGGTGGAGAATAAAACGGTTCAGAAAAGCTTCTTTTCCACCGGCTGGGACTTCCTTCCATTTTTCAGTCATCCAAGTTCGAAGCATCGTAACATTGTTAATTTGGACTGGACCGATTGTGCGAAAGTCGATAACAAATCGATGCTGAAGGTCCAAAGGTAAGAAGCCCAAGGTTTCCGTTGGAATGCCAAGATCAGTTTGAAAAAACGATAAGCTGGTGTTCATTCTAAAAATTATAAGGATTATTAAAAAATATTTTTTATTTTTCTACTTTTTAAATTGTTCTATTTTTTAATTTTTTAATTTTTAAGAGTTTTTATTATCCCTAAAGGTTCGATCTAAAAATTTTCCCTACTCAGTTTTGATTACACAATTTGTGAGAGACAGTTGTCTGAAATTGTAAAATTTTGTATGAAAATATATAAATATAAAGCCGCGTGTTGTCGTGTAGGTCTTCTCAATTTTTCTCGGCGGTTAAAAGATACGCCATGTCGTTTGGATTTATCTTGATCCATTGGGGGGGTACATATTGAAATTTTTGTGAACCCTTCTGAATTGTGTGCAGACTAATGTGAGGGCAAGTGAACGTGGTTCCGTCCGCATTAGAACAGTTGGTTCTCCTGATGTCATAAGAGTCCAATTGTATCTTAAAACAGAAGGTAATTGTCGTGAATCACTTGTACTAGAGAGGTCAGACATCATGGGATGCCTGATTTCATCATGAAATTTCTGCATTGAAAATTGTATATACAAAAGTAAAATAATCATAAAACAATTGACAAAAATGATGCTTTTAGATTTTAATTTTCCATATTACCTTTTCGACAATCAAATGAAAGGGGTTGTCCAGTAACAAAGCGGCCCAGATTTTGTTTTTGACGAGTCCCTGATGCCATTTTTTGGCCATGCTGGTTGATGATTCATCAAGAGCAAGGGAATTGTCTTTTAGAAAGGAAAGAATAAATTCTTCCGGGGCGTGACCTCCTTTTAAATGCGTCTTTGCCATTCTGAACCACAACTCCAGAAACCGTTGGAGGAGCATTCGTTGCGACTGGTCCAATGGCCGACAGGTAATGGAAATGATTGTGCTGCCAAGAGGTTCGTTGTAAGACAGTAAATCCGACATGTACACGTCTGAACGAAAATTCTGTTTTGTGAAGCCCATTATTAATCGAAAAAATAGACAGGCAAACAGGCTTGAAAAGTCAGAGGCACCCCTATATCTCCGAACTAAGTAAAAATAAAAGATAAATAAAATAAAATAAAATATATAATAAGGAATCGTATATTTCCAATAGCACTTTAAGACCTAATTGTTAGGTTTTGAAGTTTTGAGGTTTTTAGCGTGTGTTTTAAAAGTGGAGGTGTAAAAGATGTGTAAATTTGTTCACAGTTTTCAGCTGGTATCTTTTCAGCTGGTATTTTTTAGAAACACACGTTTTCCAGAATAGAGGAGAAAAGGCAAAGATTTTGTAAGAATACATATTAAATGTATGGAGATAATTTCATACTGAACTAGTTTATGTAATCACCTCTTCATAAGATAAGCTTAAAAGGAAAGAGTTTTATTCCGAAACTTTTTATCAGTCATTGGGCCATGGTGTGAATTTTTGATATCAGAGTGGTCTAGCTTGCCAGGTTCGTGAAAGAAAGAATTCTTCTTAGAAATATTTTGGTCTTATAGATAAAATTTAAATAAGTGTCCACGTAGAATCCTGGCGCACAAGCGCGATCATACAATGGTCCGACTAATTTCTAATTTTGACTTATAATTCTGCCTAGTTTACACCCTGCGTTTGCTACCTAAAGATAATTTCAAATAGTAAAAACGGCTTTTTTAATGAGGATTTTTATTAATGTATGTTCACTTGAAAAAATTTGTGGCAATTTTTACCTAATCAGAGAGAAAGAGATTTGTAAGAAAAAATAATGATAAGAAGATCCCCTAACGCCTTTATATTTCAGGGAGCGAATCGATTGACGTTGGTTTCGGTGAAGAATAATCGCGAAAAACGATTTGAGAATTTTTTCAGATCTAGTGAGAATTTGATCACGTTTTTGTTCAGGAAAGGTTCAGACTCTAAATTCTCTATTTGCGGATAGGCGAGCTTACAAAATTTAAAAAGAAGTGAAACTTGAATTTTTGAAAATCCTAAATTTTACGCTTTTTATCAATCCAAGTTACCCAGAGTTTTTTGTAGAGATGAAGCGGCTACGCTTAGATGAAAGTGTAAAACGGAACCCTTTGGTCTGGTCCCTAAAAGGGGAAAATAATAAAATGAGATTTCCGGAATTTGTGGCGGTGGTGATTTTGCAGCGCATATCGGACCTGTTCAACTTTTCCGCAAATGATAAAACCAAATTGCGGAAACTGTGTTATGGAGATCCGTCTATGGCAGTAAGACAGCTAAATTGCTTCAAAAAGTATTTGAAGGAAATGGAACGGCGTATTAGTCAAAGAATTCCTAGAGAGCAGCTAAAGGAATATTTCGGAGGTGTACAAGAAAACGATGTAATTATGCCAGGCACGACCGTGAAAAGAATTTTAAGTTAGAAAAATTTGTTTTTTAAATGTTTTTAATTTAAGTGTTATTTGACATAATTCTTTGATGGTGACTAACTTAATTTACTAATTTCACCGTTGCACAGGAAAAACTGTACTGTTTCAAATAGCATTGTGGGAGAAGGATATTGAAGCAAGACCAGAAGGAATCAACCCAATTCACATCAAAGCATTGAAAATGGAGAAACTGGGTGCTACAAAGTAAGTTTTGTGCTTTTTTCTGGTGAAAAAATAGGGGAAGGGAAACCTATTCAGAGTGCATTTTTATATAGAATAGAGAGATTTGTACTTTTGTACCAGAACTGAGTGTTCTGAAATAATAGAGCTGGGTGTAAGGATAAAAGTATACCGTAAACTGAGCTCGGAAGTTGCGTTTCGAAATAGCTCCTCCCTGTCATGTGATATTGTCATCATATTCAGCCCATACTTAAGATGTTGACCAGTCACGTATGATTGTATTTTCAAAATTACGGCTGTGTGATCTTTTATCACCGATGATGATTCATACGTGAGTGTTTTAACATAATAAGTGGGGTCTTGGAGCACTTGGTATTCATTTCCGACGGTTTGAAAAAGGGTGGCCGAAATTTTAATGGTGAAGAATTTTTGTAATAGAATAATGACCTGTTTATAATTGTGCCAATCAAACAGTGAAATACCGTCGAGAACTGATTCAAGTTCCGAGCATGTATGACTGTTAAATCTATTTAAGGGGTTCTTTAGGTGTGCAATGACCGGATTTTCATCAGGTAAAGAACATTGATCCGGGGCCATCCCGTACATAGCTGAAAGGGTAACTTGTAATGTGTATAGACCTTGTATAGCAAGTCGAAAACGTGATAAATTAGGAGGTTTTTGAGTGCAGCGAATAGAAATATGGAAATCCGAAATCGTGCCGTGGAGTTCATCTTCTCGTAATTTTATCGATTGGATGTACCCGATAGGCATTGTAAATAACGAATCATATTTTGACAGGCCGTCAAATAGACTGAGAATGGGATTGTAGGGGTCGGTCTGAGTTCCTTTAGATTCGTAAATTGGGAAGGTTGTAGACAGCTTGCGCTTTTTGGTTATGGGCGTGAGTCCTAAATTAATAAACCTGAATTTTTTATATTTTTTATATTTTTTATAGAAATTGATGTTTGTTTTTAGTTTTGACCGCCAAGTGTTATACTTAAATAAGTACGTGATTCCCGTAATGAAACGCCCCATAATTCCCTACATCACACAACATGTAAATGTCAAAGACAAACCTGATGGTCCAGCTTTTGATGCGTGGGTGGATGCCATTTACAACGCGCGTGGGCAAATTGGTTTGCTGGTTGAACAAGCAACGATTCGGGCTGGAGGAGACTGGGACAGAGATTGTGAAGGAACAGAAATAACTAAAGGCGATATTAGTGAAATCGAGACAAAATAGTATCTGTAATGACCAATTAGTTATTGTTGAAAAGCGATTCTAGATTTGCACTTTCATATCGTGCACAGTGATCTGATCCTTCAAGCAACGTTGGAGTTTCTAGCCAGTTTTCCTTCACGAAAAATAAAGCGTGCGCTTATTATTCCTGGAGCTGGTAACCACAGTCGAGGAAAACGTGCCGGTATACAGTCCTGTGTGGTTTTGGTGATTCTTGCTATACTTAATGTTCAAGTAGAACGCTTAGAAGGTAAATGTTTTCAATTAGGAAATAATTCAGCTGAAATTATTTGGGTTTTTAAAGGTCATTACAAGGTTACCGTCAATGAAAACTGGAATTTCGACCTTATTCAAGTCATGTGTCTCCCTTTTGACAGATTGTCATCATACGAAATCGATGATTACGTTGGGTACGTTTGTAAAAAAAAAACTTCTTGTTTAAAATAGGTTTTCTTTAAACGGCTAATTTTGTAGTTTACCTATGAGTTCAATTTTGGGTCATGAAGATTTTGATAAAACAGAGCAATTGGCTATGAACCTAATCCAGTTAACCTATGGCATGTCCGAAATCATCTGTCAATTAAAGGAATCGTACTGTAGCGATGAGCCAATCAACCATTATTATGGTGACAACTATCGGAACACGATCATACCTGCCTACTGCAGCTGTAAGCACAATGCTTGTGGCATAAACCCCTTGGTCACTCAATATAAGAAGAAAATAAAGGAATTCGATGGTCTTTGGCCGAATATGGGCTATAACTTTTTGTTATAAATTAGAGAGTTGGTATTTTTACTTGCTTTCTACGAAAAAATGCTATAATTCTGGTCGAACTTAACTATTTCTAAATAAATATATTCATGATGTCGGGTATTTTGTTTTTTCTGCAAATAAACCTACTCACCCTGGTGTGCTAATTGAGCATCCACAAGTTGATGAAATTCCAGAATATGATTTAGTCGCTGAGATTGATAACGCGACAGCTTGATCTTGGCATAAAACGTAGTAATCGAGTCGTGTTTGTAGTACACGCAACAGAAAACACTTGGATAAAAGCCAATCTGATTGAGGATTTTCGAATTTAATTGTTGTAAAAATTCGCCATTGAGAGTAAGGCAGTCAGGGCGTGAGTCAAGGTACTCGTATAACCATAATAACAGTGACCCAAAGGTCTGTTTTAAAAAGGGATTGGGGTGCAGTAAAATGTTTGAGTCAATCATGGTAGCGATATCTGACTGTACTTCTGATAGACAAGAAGTTAACAGCCTCAACCGATTAGTTAATTTGTTATCGAAAGTGATTGACGCTTTTTGATGTAACACCTTGAGTAACCATAGACTGCTTCGCGCCTGAAGCATGGAATCAGTCACTTCGATGTGCTTATAATCCAATTCGAAATCCATTTTTCGGAAACGTCTGTTCAACACGCTCTAAAATAGGTAAAGTATTAATAAAAAGCCGTTGATGTGACTCAAAAAAGATCGGTAAATTGCAAAATTCAAAAGTGAACAAAACAGACCGTTCTCTCTATGTCCAATTGCTATTGTCTAAACTTTTCTAGAGACAATGACAACAAGGTCAATGATGTCAGACTCAGTTCTGAGAAAGGTGTTGATAGCAGAAATTTGTAGATTCGGAACGGTGGGTAAGGAAGGCATGCTCTGAAAGCCTCCAGTGCAGATGTCCATAACTATTGGCCCACGTTCCGTAATCCAAGCTTGAGACAGAATTATGTTTCGAGTTTGAAGATATTCCGGAAAAAAGTTTTCCCATGTTGAAGGTGCTTGTTCACAGCGTGCAAGTTCTTCTTCAGAAATATCTTCATAAGTTTCTTGGCCTGGAATCAAAGCTGAATTTCGGGCAAAAGAAATTCGGATAGTCCAATCATTCAGGTTAATTCTCATTATCTTAAAAAGTGAAATTTAAATTTAAATTTAATTTTTGGTTGTGCAATTGTAATAGATTGGGCCGATTTCAGTGATTATTTGAGGGCAAAGGAGCTAGTCCAGAGAAGGTTCGAGATCAGGGAAGGGGATTGATGACGGAATCCCTGCCTCGTTTTTGGCTTTCGCCTCTAAGTTGGCCAGTATCTTATTATAGAAGATAGCTAGTGATGACTGGCATTGAAGAGTGAAAAGACTTAACAGATTGCTGTACCAGTCAAGTTCACAAGAGCGGCCAACGTCTGACAACCGTACCGGTCGCAACTGGCTTAACAGAGAGCTGTTAAAGGTAAGGTTATCAATTAAATCAGCTAGTCTTAAGTTTCGTTTAGAATCGAATTTCCAGAGATTGTGCATCAAAGGAGAAATGGGATTCATAAGTGTATTTGATAATAATTTAATAAATTCAGCGTTTGACTCGTCATTTGATGAAATTAAAGATTCGATATCCGACATAAAAAGATCGCTAAAAGACCGAATTTTATCATCGTACAAATTCTGTTCGTTGGAAGGTATTACTGAAAACAAGGATTCAGAAACAGAAGTTTTGATTTGTTGAATTTGTAATAATCCAATTTTGGCAGCTTCGATGGACTTATTAAGGGAAGATAAGTTTAACCGGGGTCTGGGTTCCATAACAGGAGGGGCTGAATTTTTTAGAGTAGAGCTTTCTGAGAAGCTAGAGTACTTCTCGAATAACTGACGGGAAAGGTTTTGGTGTAAAGGAAGGTTGTCCCGAACAATACCGAAATTAGGGGTTACAATACAATGTTTCAGAAGCAAAGAAGGTTGGAACATAGGTTTAGTACTGTACATTTTTAAGGTGTGTTGATAGACGTTTTGTCGATCATTTTCAGCAAAGTTGATCTCGGACAATTCTAGGAAAGGAAAGTCATACTTTGGGAAAAAAGAGGATTTCCGAGTCTCAACGTTTTTGTAGATGACGTCAAAAAAGCCCCCAGAGACTCGTAAAGAGCAGATAGTAATATTTCGGTTTCGTTCAAATTCTTTTCGGAAAGTGTCAATTTCGTTGTTCAGATACCAAGGTGTAGAGAGGTGCTTTTTGAAAATTTCGGCTTCATATATAGATGTTGGTTCTAGCGACCATTCATCAATTCCTACTTTTGGCGTACAGAAAAACAACCTGTTGTAGTATGTTAAAACGGCGTACCACGGGAACAAATAAAATAAATTTACTCGGTCTGGATGTTGTTCCATCCATTTTTCGTAGTCGGTGAAGCCAAAAGACTGGAATTTTGTTTGATCTTGTTGTAAAAGGGCGAGTACAACTCTTGTTTGATACTCATTTTCCGTGACTACAAAATATTTGTTAGTATGGTATTTATTCGACTGTTGAAATCTGAAGGGCTAATAAACGGGTTTGACTCGACGGCGTGAATAAGAGGGCAATGGTGAGTGTGAATAATAAAGTCTGGAATGTGCAGTTCAATATTGCATTCCGAACACATTTGAGTAGATTTGTGGATGCTATGTGGACATCGAGCGTAAAAATGACTTTTAATGTAAAATTTAAAGTCTGGGCTGCCAATTTTCAGCGATATGTTATAAGGTAGCTCATTAAAGACCGTTTCTAAGTTGTACGGGTAAAATTTTTGTTGGGAATCCAAAATTATGTCATCATCTAAGAACCAAATATAGAATTTAACGAGTCCGAGCTTTCGACGCACTCGTAATCGAAATAAGTTAAGACCGAATGGTACTTCAGAGAGATCATTATAGACCAATCTGGTAGATAAATAAGCTCGGATGTTTGGACATAAATCATTCATCATAACTCGATTTGTAAAGTTCAAAATTGATTTTTTATGGAGCAGGTGGAAAGGGATCCACCCTGCCATAGAAAAGAGCTTTCTTTGAGATTGTTTAAAAGAAAGACCGTAAGGAATGCCATAAATCACAAATAAAACTTTTGTGATTGCCGAATTAATTTGGGCATAATGAAATTTAGAAAAAATGGGTAGTAGCTCGAGTGCGAAATTCAAATTTCCGTAGATTAATGATCTGGCGAAATTAAGTAAATCGGCGCGACTGCCGTACGGCATTAGAGAGTATACCAGACCTAGCGTAAGGTCTATTCTAGTTAGTAATTCGGTAATTCTATAATCGAATTTTAGATTATAATAAAGGTTAATACCGAGAATTCGAATGCTGTCTGAATTTGAGACTGTAATAGGATCGATGTTAAGTGAGACTGTTCCAGCTTTCTTACCGATAGCCAGGAATGCCGTTTTCTGCTGGTGAAAATGTACACCTTTCAGTTCCAAATCTTTACGAATCGCCAGTATCAGGTTCTGGGCTTCTTCGACAGCTTTCTTCATATCATTTCGAGCCAAGACGCAAGAAATATCATCTGCATAAAGTAAGCAGTTAGCGTTTGATGGAACATATTTGTGAATCCCCGCAATCACTAAATTGAATAATGCTGGGGACTCACAGCCCCCCTGTGGAACACCACAGGGGGCTAGTTTGATTTCGTCTGAAGCCTCGCCTTTATGAATCACAAATCCGGAACGTCCTTCAAGAAAGGACTCAATATAATAGGCCATAGTTCTGGTGCAGGATTTTGCTGTACGAAGTTTGATTAAACTGTGACGTATAGAATCATACGCTTTACGTGCATCTAAACTAAAGACAATGACTGATTTTCCAGCACGCTTGGCCTCAGTGATTGAAAACAATAATGAGGCTAACACTGTTACAACGGATCTATGACTCGTAAAGCCGTGTTGGATGGACGAAAAAAGACCGTATTTTATGGAATGAAAGTTCAATAAATAACTTACTTGTTTTGATAACGCTGAGGACACAAAGTTCTGAACCGTAAGGAACCTTCGTGAATCCAATGCTGATAAATCGGATGACCCTAATTTAGGAATGGCTACGACTTTGTTGAAGTGAAAAAACTCCGGACAAATTCCAAGTTTTATGTTGAATCTTTGCATTTTTAACAGAAGAGGAATTAACTTAGTCGGCCAACTAGAAAAAATGTGCCGATTGAGACAGGAATTATATCCCTTTGTGAATTCTTTAGATTCTAGAAAACACTTTCGTAGACTATTTCCTCTGTTAGTGCCGTGCCATTCAAAAATAAAGTCTTTTGAACTGAATTTGGGTGAAATTACTTCGTTTTCCCAAAAATCGTGTTCTTCTATGCCCGAAAATTGATCAAAATCCCCAAATTTTTGCCGGTAAAAATCTGCCAGCTCTTCAACTGTGAATACCCCTGTGTCCCTGACTTTTTTATCTTTAGGATTAAGTTTTTTCCTTATTTTAAAAATGTCATTTTTATCTAATCTATCGAAATCTCCGATTTTTAGGGCCTTCCGTCTCCTGTCCCTCCGTGACATTCTTGAATAAAAAACTTTCAGCTGTTTCAAATCCGAATGTTGATCAATGGTCAGATCGTGAAAGGCCTTGTCCCGATGTTCTAAATGTAGAATTATTCGTCTTAACAATTTGGTCAAGGGACTATATAGATATTTGGACTGATTGATAGTTATGGTGACCGTCCTAGCGGGCATCAAGGTCGCCATGGACGTCTCCATAATTTCAAATAATCGTTTAGAGAAGGGGACGGATTTGTAAGATGGACGTATATTGTGGTTTTCCCAGGCAATGATGTCGTTTTCAGCGTGATCGGCTAAATTCATTAGTTCGGCCATATTTTCGTCGAGAGCAGCAAGAGCTGCATCATGTATTTTATTGCAATCAGCCATACGAGCAACCTTAATTGTGAATGTGTTATCAAGTTTTAAGTTTTGACTATTGAGATTGAGTGAGAGAATCTGATGTCCATCAGATCCAATGCATGTGTGCGAAGTGTATTGAATGGGATCGTGAGAAAAGATATGTTTAACCATAAAAATATCAATGGTGGACCATCTGGGAGGTTCTCCGATCACCCTCCTATGGGGAATATGGGTGGGTTCAACGGCCAAATTGGTGTAATGAGTCAGCATTTTGTTAATTTTTCGACACAATGGCTTTTTGTCCTGAGAACGAGGATTACTTAATTGCAGATTGACGTCACCGCAAATAATGCTAGTTAAGGGAGATTGCTTATGAATGACGCAAGAAAGGCAATTTAAAAAGTAGTTATCGTATGCATCATCCGAGTCCAACCGTAGGAGGGTCACCCTGTAAGATTCGTAATGGGGCCTATAAAAATTACAAATCGAAATTTTCAACAAGTCAAAACTTATTAATATTAGTGTAAAAGGGCAGGGTGCTAATTGTTGTTTTACAGTAAGACCTTTTATGTTATTTCGGACAAGTATACAACTCCAAATTTCAGGAACGCGATGGTTGTAAACTGGTTTGTGAAAAAAGGTATTAAAATATGAAGGAAAAAAGGTCTTGTTCTCAATGTCGCGACTATCTACATTTAGCTCTTGAACACAAAATACACTGGCACTTGGGAATTCACAAATTAATCGATCTAACTGTATAGATGCTTTATTTAAGTTTGCACTTACAATGATAAGTCCGGAGATTTCGGTCAATTGAATCGATTCGTCAATTTGAGGGTTTCGTTTTCGTCTGGGGCCAGGGGCGTGAAGGAGATTTTGGAGTTCGGGACGGTGGTGCAGCACGTGATCCTCGTCAATAGGATCTGCAAGCGAACTTAAAGTTTGGGGCTTGGTGAGGATAAAGTTCCTGAAATCATTTGTGAGCTTATCAGTTTTAATTTTTGGGGGGAAAATAAAATCTCGTTCTGCTTCAGAAGGTGCGAGTTTAAGAATTTTTTCAATTTGATTTACAGAAGATCTAATAGACTTATTGGTAGAAGCTGAGAGAATATTTTCCCTTAACACATCGGCACCGTGATTTATGGGATCGATGTGTTCAAAAGTAGACTCACAGTTATTTCCAGAAATGTTTTTACGACTCCATCGGGCCAGCAGCCGTTTTCTGACTTGCGTCATGTCCTCCTTCACTGGAGAGTTGCTCAAGGGCGCTTTTGGTGGCTCTGGTGGCAGATCCGGACCGGGCGTTGGATTTTCCTTTGGCGGAGGACCCTGGGGTGTATTCGGGATCATAAGGTTGATTTCTTTTGTTCTGCCTGAGTTATGAAAAAGGTCACAGAAATCAGTTTTAGAAATGGCATAATAGACTTCGTGGAATTTATCAGCAGGTACACTAGGTACATCGTATTTGTCAGTGACTATTGCTAAGGTTAAATGAAAAAGCTTGTCACTCATGTAAGGATATTCGATGTTATCGCTAAATTTAGAAAGGAAGCACATATTAAAATGAAAATATGGATCAGAAAATAATTTATCGCGCTGAGTGATGATAAAGTCCTGTAAGCGCTTAGCCTCGATTCGTAAGTACTTAAACTGTGAAGCGTCATATTTAGTAATAATAGTTTCTAAGGCGGCTAAAAACGCGCTTGGTATGATAAAGAATAGATACTTGAACTGGCAAATTAAAGTTTCAGATTCCAACGGACGAATTCTGTATCGAATAGGGGCGTCGTTGTCAAACTTGCTAGATTGATAAGGTTGGCCGGGATAGTTAGTTGGTCTGTCAGGATCTCGAAAAGTCATTCTAAAGACAAGGTTATAAAAAAGTGATATGAAGAAGCTGTTTAAAGTGTTTTTGCACTCAAAACTAGACATCGAGATTGAGTATGAAAAAGATTGGGAAATAATCACTAGAATTTTTTGAGAAATAATAATCACTAGGATCTTTTGAGAAAAGATAATTACTGGAATTTTTTCATAACGGTCCTGGTGGCCTTTTTTGGGGGTGATACGGGACACCTTGCCATTGGATTTTGATGTTGACTGAGAACCAGATTGCACCGTTAAATTCCCTTTTTCAGAGAGGGGATTGCGACCTGGTGTTGATCCAGCCTTTGGTTTGAGTCCAGCTGCTTCTGCTGCTGTTGAAATGACCGCAGGTGTTGGAACTGGAAGCGTGTTGTTGATGGCCCCAGTAAGACTCAAAAGTGCGTCTGAATCTAGTTCTTCATTAGTCGGAGGCTTAGCGCCATCAACAACTTTCGTCCAATCGAATTTAAATTTTTAAATTTGTTTCAATGAATTAGAACAGTTAATTCTTGTATTATGCAATAGGAGCCTCTTATAAATTTTGTTACGTAATCGAGATTTTCGGTGAATTAATTCTGTCAATGATCTTGAATCAATACCACAATTTCCAACACATCACGTCATGCAATATTATGTCTCAATCCCAAAAATGATCCAACAAATTCCTACATTATCATATGGGTACAAGGTAAATTATTTCTATCGATCTTTCTTATTTTATTCTCATTCCAGTCAATCATGTCCAAAATTTCAACTTTAAAAAAAATCAACCATTTGGCTTCAATAGCGAATTAGTGATTGAGAAAGCTGGAAGTCATAATGGTAAACCATTTGTTTTCAACCTGCTGCTGATCCAAAGTTTTTCAAAAAAAGAATTCAACCATTAAAAAATAACCATTGACAAAAAAAATCAACCAACTTCTAAAAATTTGAAAGTCATGGTCACGGGACATCATTGATTCCAGTCTTATCGCAGTGACATGATGTCACTGAAATCAACCATTTTCTCTAAGAAGGCTTAATTACAACAAAATATTCGACATATGTAACAATGCAAATTTTACTAATGGTTAAATAGAATTTACGAATACGGAATATCGTAAAATTACAACGATCAGTCGCGATCGATTCATTATATTCGGACATAACTCGAGTCGGGCTTTTGACAAATCGTTTTATGAACATTCGTGTTCTAAAACTCAATTCGATTATGGGGTTAGGTAGCAACGGTGATGTCGCATTTTTTTCACAGAGATATGCAAACGAAGAGTAGTTGATCTACTGTCAGTGAAACCTATACTTTTTTAAAACTGTAAAATTGCTATGATAATAACACACAAACTAAATTTCAGAAATTTCACCGAGTAATAAAATAACTACTAACGTTAAAATAAATTATGTTCAACGAAAAAAATATAGGTAAACTCAATAATGGCATGTGGTTTTGATAAGTTATTTTTAATTTCTTATTTTGAATTTCATCGGAATTGATATTTTGGGTAATATTATTAATTTTAATTTAGTATATAATATTGATTTAACCCGTATCAAATATAACCTCGCTCCTCCAGAATTTTCCTGATCTCTTTAATAAAGCAATCAGCAAATTATGCAATGACTTAAGACAAATACCAGCAACAAGCAGCTGCAAACTGTATTATTGTTGTCAGATGTAAGTGACAAAGAAAACGATTATATTTCCAGATTCATCATGGTCACTGAAGTGATTATAAAATCACTTCTCATTTGGCTTAAAATGATTGATTTTACCGGTGCATCTTTGACTGTTCGTATGGTCTAACTGACTGTGGATTACAAACAATAAGAAACAAAGTGATTCAAGACTGCTTTCAAAGTGGCTCAAAAAGTTCTACGTCAGAGCCTAGAATCGTCTTTACTAGTATGAGTCAAACTGTATGACTGACCAAAAAACATTTTGGGACAACCATTAATGCTTGAAAGACCCTGGTTGTTTTAACTATTCTGGAGTCTTGTACACCGTTTATAAAACGTTTCCGAAATATTCAATCACAGTTCGAGAACAGTTCCACGATAATGTTCACTGTAAATGATGAATGTGGGTTGGGTTCCTAATAAATATTTAATCTATTTCGATCGCGACCTATTTATCGAATCGCCAATTTCCAAACCCTTGCTCCAAAGTTAAAGAGTACCACTTGTTCCAGTTTTCAAGAATTCAAAGGAATCACTATAAGGTATAAATTAAGCACAGTTGTATATAAATGGATGACTGTTTTGATAGGCAATGAGCTCAAACAAACACATAATTAAGGCTATCTATAATGACTGATAAAGACTTCTATCTTATTCCTGTGTCGTTTTATTATATAACATGTCACATGTACTTTGGGGTCACATTCATGATCTTCGCCGATTTGAAAAATAATCACTGGTATGTACTGCTTGAACAAAATATGTTTCGGATAAATGATTTCGGTAGTGATTCAATGAAATGGACATGCCCATTTCTTTCCTTTAAAATGAACAAGAATTGAATTATTAACATTGTGATTGAATATAATGGCAAGATAATTGCAACATTAATTATAGGAAGGATTGAATGTGAGATACGCCCCTGTACATGGTCATTAAACCGCCGTGACTCGTTAAATAGGCCCTAGTGACAGCATTTAGCAACCTATCGGACATGAGTGTGTATATATTAATATATCAACACAACACTACCGATGAGTCCGGCAATAGTCAAATAAAGATCCCGGAAATGATTCCGAATTCCATGAGAAATTCAGTGAGAATCAAGAAATGATAAAAAATGTTCAAAAGGGATGAATACAAAAGTCTTATCATCTTATCTGTTATGTGTAAATATGTTCGCCGTTCCGTTTTCTATTCTACATGCAGTTCTAAACCAGACAACATATGTCACTTCAAAATCCAGATTATGCATAAAAATGGAACATGTTATCATATCGCGAAACTATCGAAACTCAATTATATCGCATACTGAAAATATTCTGCAGAGAACTGCATATTTTCTCGTACCAAAATGGTTTGTCCATGGATTACCGAAAACTTGATACACTTTATTGAAAAATAGTTTGGTTAGATTGATAAATTCCGACTTCAGTTTGGGCATGGTCAAGTGTCAAATAGTTTTTGTCACATTGTTCATGTGTTACATACAGGTTCTGTTAGTAATCTATTTGTCATAAATTAGAAAGAGAAGATGACTGTCGAGTTTAGAAAACATTCCTCTCATGTCTCTTTCGTATTAATTGCTTCCCGATTTACATTTTCAGCGAAATCATAAATCATAACTCGCTCCTGATCGTAAAAATGTCAAAAATTATAAAAATTACTAAATCCGAAGCCATTTCGAGGAACATAATTCCGTCTCGAGAATTTCTAAAATTGAACGAAAATGGTAGTTTTCATTGAACATGGTGGTCATCTCTGGGTAAACCTATAAATTAATAACCCATAATTATGATGAAATATCTAGACTACAGTCGTTGGTAATCAATGAATCATTTTTGAGACACCCAAAGAATAAAAAAACAGTAAAACGCTCAAAATGATCGCGTGGTGGTTAAATTCCAAGACATAAGTCGGAGTCAAAATGGTTGATCCGACCACATTTGGGTTAAATTGTACCACGTATCTCGTGTACTTATAGATCATTAGCCTTAAATCAATTATTATTTGATACCTGGGCTTTAAAACAGGGGTTGTCAAACATATGCGGCATATGATATGCCGCAAAGAGGGCGCTTCTTCACTTTATTTGGTCGGTTAATATTATTATGATTTTATTGTGCATGATAACTAACCATTCCAGCCCTTGTAAAGGTTGACTTTTTCACATGAATTCCCATAGACCGGTACTTTGAACAAACTTAACCATGACAAACCCATGGTCAAAAATTGCTCAGATGTGGTCACCGTGAACCAGTACTAAAACGGTTATACGAAGCAGAATGGCATCCATAAAGAGACTTTAAGAGGAATGTTGATAAACCTAAATAGTTAAAAAATTCGTCACTCTCCTCATCAATGAAATCTATTAGTACTTTCTGGTCACGTGACATTTACTACGTTTCATAGTTTAGGTACCACCACTCTAGCGCCAACATGATCTTAGCCTAAATCTCAGATTGAGGACCAAAATCTTCAATCGAGGATTTAAAACATCACCGTCTGCATTGTCCCCCTGTACCAGGACGAGAGAATAAAAAACGAAAATGAGTATAAAAGGATTACTAAAAAAATGGAAAGGTAGAGTACATTCAATAGGTAGTTTTCATTTAATCGGTGAAGACGTGGGAATCTTATACGAGATCCATTTTGAGTGGTCATTTGCGAACTTAAGTCTGAACTTTAGTCTGAATATCGCCTAATAGTTCATAGAACTTACAAACTAAATGGCTAAAATTTTGGCCGTTAAATGGCCAAAATAATGCTGGGACTACTAATTTTAGTACTATAAATAAGAACTATCAATACACAGTCGAGTGTCTCGAGGCAAATGAACTTTGAGAAAGACGACACAATAGATTGTACCAACCAGAGCTCCGTACCTCGTCCCTGGATTTTTAAGGAACTGTGGTCCTCTTAATTTCGAGGCCTAGTCTTCCTGTCCCATGGACCCTAGGTTTTTGCTTAAAAATGATTCAAAACAAGATAGTGGTATGTCAAAATGATAAGGTTTTGAGATCCATCATTAAGCGTTTGTCTATACTGTAGGGTCATTAGTAATGACTCATTACTTCATGTAATTTACATGAAGACTTGATGTAGTTTACTGAACAGATGGAATATATTAAAATAATAGAACCTACCGAGATACAAACTCGGATTGTTGGATTCAAAGTCCAAAGTGATAGCCATTACGCCATAAAACCTGCGGCTTCGAGCTCATTCTTTGTAATTTTGTACTACTTTTCAGAGTAGGTAAATCATAGATAAAAAGTATAACTTAATAAAATATCATTGTTCTCTAAAATGGCGCCCTCTATATTGCATATTCGGAGAGTCGTTCTCTTCTTTGTGAGCAGAATATGATGTTTTATTCCATTATACTTTTTATAAATATCAAATTGATTGATGCTGTTCAAAAAAAGCATGAACAATAGATAGAATTGAATAGTTTAATACAATTTTGTAGTTGAAACTGGCTTTGGAATGTTTTGGTCAGTTTTTTATGGTTTTATATGGCCAGTGCCAAATCGTGTCTCACCTGTAAAAAATTTTAACGACCTATTCTTAATTAAAATCGTAAAATGTTTATTCAAGTTCAAAGTAATTGTGATTTACGGTCCAAGGAATGCCCAAACCTATCTTGAAATCGATTTAAATTGCCTTAAGTTACCTACTAAAGTGGTACTGTTCCAAAAAATAATTATGGACACTCTATAAAGTGAGGTGTACACACCGCGAAAAGATAAACTGGGATCGTGGACGGATATTTTTATAGAGTTCCACTATCTTATTTTATTTGCGTACGTACAAAATCGATAATTTATAGTTTTCATACGGTCGGTAGACGTCAGACTTCAAGACCAAAGTGAAGTCAGCCATTCAATTTGCTCGACCCTCCAACATGAACGAGCTTTCAATATAAACCTTAATTTTTTGAAAACTTCGTTTCTAATGAAGGTTTTAGAATACGAATTACTCGCCGATGATTAAATGCATTCTAGAAAGCTTGTAACGGGCTTATTGCATGATTATCAGCGAGTATTATACCCGCTGTCAGATTAAACATACTTAACTTGTCACAACCCCTTAGAACGTAATTTCATTTATTAACTACGCGAGTACCTGTATAGAGGTTAATCCTAGTTTCACTATTTTCATCCTGATCACGATGAATTTTGATCGAAATATTTTAAGCAGTAGAGCCCCGTGATAAACGCACTCATCTATATTACAACTGGTCGTTGATACGAAAATCATTCGACGCTCCAGTTGAACGACTTTAGGTTTTTAGATAATCAATGTCCGGAAAATTGTCAGAACCTGCGCCAAGTTCAATGAATTTTTCATTTTATGTATCAGTTCTTCTTGTTTGAACAGAGTATCCCCGAAACAACCTAATGACGATAACGTTAATTAATATCAGGGTTAGCTGAATGGCGCCCTCTATATTGTATATTCGGAGAGTTGTCCTCCTCTTTCTCTCATTTGTGAGCAAGTCCTGATATTAATTCCCTTTATAGCCATTATTTTTCATCAAACAAAAAACTTTTACAGCCAGCATTTGGGCCTCCTACGTACTGCGTGGGCGGAGATTTTTTTTTCAGAGCTCAGACTTTTTAAATTTTCTTGAAATAAATTCTGAAATCTACCGTTCTCTTTCTGACAAAGTGGAAAAAATATCGAAATCCTATCTCATGGACAGAAAATTTGCCGACCCCTGCTTCCATCTTAATCTCCTACGGTCCCCCATGTATTTATCAATATTATCATTGAAACAATAATGAATCAAATCCTTTTTTCTCAAAGTTATCAGCATTTTTTTAATTCACGTGAATAGGGCCGTGAGAACCATTCAAATGACTCATCAGTCTGCGATGCTGAAATTTTGTTCGAAGAATTCGGACAATCCGCAACCTAAGATTGATGATTCATTTTTGACCAGTAAAGATGCGG
>SCLD01126016.1:0-56194 GCA_004367895.1 Oikopleura longicauda
TCTATAGGTCTAGCGGTCGATATAATTAATGAGCAAACCTTTTCTTTAAAGCCAACCACTGTTAATCATAGAAAAGCATGACTCATACTCATGAGTCATAAGCCTATATGAAATAGGGCTGAGAAAGTATATTGCACTTTAGAAATGAAATATCGGAAACGATCTCCAATCTATGAAAAGAAAAATTGAAGAATACAGAATAAAGAAGCAAGCTGGTTTTTGATTGGATGTAATTGTAGTCCAATGATTCCAGTTGTAATCGTATAATTGCCATCCTATTAATCAGAAATTAAATCGTATGCAATTCGCCGACATATTCTAAGCCAATCATTGCCGGCGCTGAATGCCCTGCGAATGGATCCCGAATTTCATCCAACAGGCCAAGAATTTTTGAAATATTTTTTTGTTGCAGATCATCGCCGTCCGATAGACCACCTTTAAAATTATTCAAACTTGTCGGATAAAATATTTGCTGTGATATAAGGATTTGCGTCTTAAATAGAATAAAAAAATGAATAATGACTAAAAATGACTAAAAATTAAATAGAATAAAAAAAATGAATAATTTCCTTCAATAATTTCGAATTCTTCTTCATCAACGGATTCAACTTCTACTCCGTGATCACCATTTTCTAGTTCGTCTCGATCTGGTGACTTTTGACCATCTTCCATAAGTTCTTCATCAGTTTCACCGATAGTTCCTTCTGGCCTTTCAACAACTGGTTTTCTTCTTACTTTTCTAATTGTAGATGGTTTAATATTTTGAACCGTTGACTTCAGGAGCAGTTCAAGTTCATTAACACGCCCTTGTACTTCTAATTTAGATTTCGAAAGATTTTTTATTTCAGTTTCTCTTTCTTTTTCTTTTCGAGCTAGGGCACTTCGTTGTTCTCGATAAAGTGAAACATATTCGATAATTGTATCCGTTTCGGCACTCAGTTGATGGACCAATGCTTCAAGTTTCTCATTTTCATCTTTTATTGATGCATTTTGATCTATTATCTAAAATCAAAATAATGACAACGAGTTTGGTTTGGTAGTTAGGAAAATTGATAGTCTCACAAAAAGCCCATTTAACTCATATAATATGAGTCATATTTATTATTTGAGAAGGAAAAAATCATGCATACCTCCCAAATTTATATATTACCTCAACAAATTTCTTTTCAAGAGCATCTTTCGCCGTTTTTAAAGCATGATAGTCTTCTGCTTCTGGTCTAGCTTCTTTAATTCCACCAACTTCATTTATTAAATTGAGTTGTTTCTGTTTTGATGATACTAATTGACTTGTTAAATCATCTCTTTCTTCTTCGAGATCTCTAATTCTATTTTTTGCTATATCTAAGTCTTCTTTGAGTGCTTCCAGAGCATCTGTTTGTTCTTCGGTATTATGAACCTCTGTTGCTTGAGGAATGTCAGGCACAGACTTAAATAAAAATTGAAAAAAGTAGTACAGTTGTACTTTATTAATTTGAAACCACAATCAGAAGTTCAGAACCTAGGTTTATGGAACCATGCAATGAAAGGCAAATAGATCGAGTCGGAAAAAAATATAAGTTCTTTTAAAATCAAACGATTTTGTTGACCATAGGATTTTGAATTTGACTGAACTTCACCGTTTTTTAATAAAAACAATCACTATAAAATAAGTCAAAATTGATCGAAATTTGATGGTGAATGAATAGAGATCAAAAATATAAATAGAAAATTGATGAATAGAATCAAGAAAAAGTGTTGGTGCTTAATCATTGCATGGTTTTTAAGCAAGTTCACGAACTGTAAAGATATTCATCATTTGGAATGGTTGCAAACTCGCACGACACGAAATAGATAAGATATTAAGTAAGCGTACGCCACGTGATATTATTTAATAGGCAGAGCGCACGCTTACTGCGTATCATAAAAGTTATAATCACCACAGTAGTTTGATTGATATCATCAACACCAAGAGAATCAGCTCTAGCATTTTCCGAAGCTGATGTTTGATCGGATTCATAATCGACAATCGAATAAGAACTCGAGTTTGAATCATTTCTCGAAAATTTTTCAAGGTCACCATCATTGTTACCTTTTTCACCATTTAAACTTACTTCCGATTCAGAATTACCAGAAACTGAACCTTTGATAGAGTTACTTTCTAGCTCAATCTGCTGCTGTTGTTGTGATGCTTGCTGTAGTAATTGTTGTTGCTGCTGTTCATGTTGAAGTTGTTGTTGCTGAAAGCGTTGTTTCAACTGTTCTCTTGCTGTTAATAATGCTTGTTGCAGTTCAGCATTTTGTTGCAACAAGTTTTTACTTTCAAGTCGCGAAGTTTCCAGATCTCTTTTTAAATTGTGAATCGCAGTTTCATGATCCTCCAAACGTTGTCTTAATAATCAGTAATAATAAATCTGTCCACGTAAAATGGTGTTCTCAAGTTTCGCCTTAAAACTAACCTCCATTGGTTTTTGTCCAGTTCAATACCATCAGTTTCTTCAATTTGTTGCAAAGATTTATTCAAGCTATGTTCGAGCGTGCCCATTTTAATTGTCATGTCAGCATTATCCGTACTCTTGAAATAAAAACTTACTAAATCGAACAAAATGCGTTTCGAACGGTTTGATTTTACTTACAACACGGGCAAGCTGAAGCTGAAGTTCTTGGAATTCATTTTTCAATTTTTCATTTTGTTGCATGACACGGGAAATGTGATTTTTATCAGCTTGAGAGGATTCTAATAAAATCTTAGTCTGTACATTTGCTTCTTCAAGATCATGACATCGTCGCTGAAATAACTCTTAGTACGAATTCATTCGAATTGGACGTTCGAATATCAAGGAAGTGTGCTAAAAATACCTGGAATGCTTCAATGGTTTCTTTTTGTTTTAACATATCATTTTCCATCGATTGTTTCTCTTTTCGCATATCTTGAATTTTAACTTCACATTGCTCTCTAGCGCCAATCTCTAACTTAACTCGGTCTTGAAGCTCGTAAAGAGATTCAGCTTGTTGTGTTAATTGCTGATTAAGTTCATCCAATTCGGTGTCTTCTCTTTCCGAAATTGTTATTTCTGAAAATGATTTTTGAAAACAAGATTTCGGTAGTAGAGTACGGCGTAGAGTATTACTCATACAGTATGAGTCATACTGTAAAGTAGGGTTAAGTAGGGTTTGGAAGGCTTTAAAATAACTTTGTATGGGGTTTGTTTGGGGGTTAAACCCACCATTTGATTTAAGCTGTTCGATGATTGTTTCAAATCGTATTTTTTCGTCTGTAAGATTCAAAATTTGTCCACTCATATCGTCGATGGCATTTTGAAATTTCTGAGATGTGGCTGTGTGACTTCTCTGGAGATTATCTCTTTCTAGTTTAACTTCGTCAAGCTGATTTCGAACTTGTTCATATTTAACTTCTATTTCATTTAGTTTTTCCACCAACTGATTTCTCTCTAATACAATTGCCTCTGATCCACAACTTATCAAAGGTTTTGAATACTTATCAAAATGAAGCCCGCTACGGCTGTCAGCGGATCAAAAAGCAAATTTCTACTAAACATTTAAAACCATCCTTAATTGACCCAAAGACGCCTCTGCCATATTCTTTTGTTCATTTATTTCGGTCATTTGAGCATAAGTCTGTTTCAATTGATCTTGAAGCTGTTCAATCATGAATTTATTTTCATCATCCCTTCTTTTGAGAATTTCATTTTCCTGTCTAGACTTGTTAAGGGACTGATTTGTATTACGAATTTTTTCTTCTTGATCTCCTTTATCGTACTGTGATTGGTCCATATACTCCTTCAACATCTTGACTTCATTTTTCATTGACAAGCAGCTTTCTTGCAGTTGCTTGCATTCCGATTGCTTGTTTTCAATCTGATGCTTCAACAGCAGTTCTTGAAAAAATCTTGATAAAATCGCTACTCTGGATTCATAGCCCTACCTGAGTCATCTAAAGCTTTTATTTTTGAGATCAATTCCGCTTTTTCTTCGACAAGAATATGAATAGCATTATCCTGTTGTTGAATACGATTGTGCAACTGATGCTGATTTGAAATCGAAGTTGTCTCGTTCATCGAAACTTGACTTCGATACTCTCCAAGCTGTTTTTGAAACATTTGCAATTGTGCATTTAACTTTTTTGGTGTAAGTGTTTCGGTTTTTGATGATGACGAACGAGACAAGATTTTCGCAACAGCGTTTTTAACGTGACGGTATTGATTAAGGCTTGGATCAGATGTCACTATCATTTAGGGCGAACAATACGTCCTAAGTTATGCGTGATAGGCTATCACTGATAGCTAATCAAAATGTCAGCCCTGGGCACGATTTTGAAAGTTGTAAGAGAAATTATAATTAAGTGTGAATGTGAAACTTCTAGTGACTTCCAATCTTAAACGTTTATTAAATCGCTTTTCAAATTCAGTTTTGACATCATCGAATCCGGCTCCTAATTTGAGTAATACGACGATTGGTTGTCGCTCTTCAAAAGAATGATTACATTTCGACAGATACATTTAAATTAAAGATTTAGTCATTTTAAACTAGATGAGATTGTTTAATATTTTTCGTAACTGAAAACGAAATCTAGAAGGTTACACGTTCCTGAATAGCGACCTGTTCGCTCTGCATCAAGTTTGCTTTGTGTTCGGTAATTTCTTCGTTTTTCGCCGTTTCAATTTTCAAAAGTGTTGCATTTAGCTGTTCAATATTCAAAACAAGTTGTTTGTTGCCATCCAATGCGCTTTGTAATTCCTGTTGTAGCTGAACATTATTATTTTCAACCTGCTGCTTTTTTTTAGTCTCTTCTTCAAGCAATGAATGTAAATGAGCGATTTCATTCTGATGTTCTTTGAGCTGAATTTTCGATGCTTCTAATTCAGCTAATTGAACAGCATTCAAAGATGCCTTTTGTTGAGGAGTTGATTGAATTGTCTTTTGAGTGATAGTTGTGGGATGAGGATATACCGTGAGGTAGTATACGAGTTTTTACAAGAATGCTCATGGTGGGCTACAATCAGCTGATGAAAGGACTACATGTAGCTACACTCTTATTGGCAAATCACGGAAACAAAATCCAAAAATTCCAGGGGAGAATTGAGACTTTTGCTTGGTGGTAGTGCCAAAATGGTACCAATAAGGGGACTTGGACCATAAGTACTTGGGTCCTTTAAATCAAGTCTCTAATACCACTTTCCTCAAAAGTCGGCGTGGGATTAGAATACATGAGGTTAGGAGTAGAGTCAGGAATAAATCCATTGAGCGAATCTGGTGAGGTATTTCTAGTTTGTTCGTTTGAGCTATTTGACTCCTCCACACCTCTTCCAATTGATTCTAATTTTGGTTGTTGGGAATTTTGCCGCTGATGACCGGTGGTTTTAGTCTGTTGAAATCTTGCCAATTTCTTTCTGGCCGCGGCCAATTTTTCTTCGCGTTCAGTGACCATTAATTCAGAGAATTTCTCTCAACTCCGAAAATCTAAAAATTTCACTTTGAAACATATATGAACTTAAATTGTTTATTTTGAAGAATCTTTAGAATTATTTTCTTCGAGAGCATCTTCAGCAGCTTGAAGTTCTGCCAGTGCTTCTCTGACTTTCTTCAGTTCGGCTTGGGCTTTATCATGATCTGGATTCCAGTTTTTGCCTTGGGACACCTGTGCCTCCAGCTGATTTACTTTAATCTCCATTTGTTGAATTTCGCCAACGGCCATATGGGGAATATAATAAGGTGTGAAAACTGCTCCAATAATATTAACTGAAATATTTCACTAAAGTAATGGATTTTCAGACTTCTATTGTGGAGTGGGTCTTCCCGATGGTTGTCGTCTCTATATTATCCCTTGGAATTCGGAACAAATGACCATTGGGAAGAGTCCTCCCTCTTTAATGGCTACATGTTATTGTGGCCGTCATAATCTGTTACTGGTTTAAAAACTTGATACAATTTACAAACCAATAATAGAAACAGTGCATGCTCCAAGACAAATTAAAGCAAATCTATGAACATAATCAAGGCGTTTTCTCCATTTTTGATGACGTTTAACTTCTTCTTCATAATTCACATCAAGGTTTGTTAACAAACCGCCATATTCATACCATTTTGGCTAAAAATCGGATTTATAGACTTGAGACGTCATCATTATGTAATACTGGGTACACCATCACGTAATTCAATCGTAAATGATATGGACTCACCTTATAATCTTCAACCGTATAATAACGAAGCTCATTGTCACGAGCAATTCTTTCTTCTGCTATTTGAATGGCTGTTTTTGGTACTTTTAACTAAAAATCAAATACAAAAAATGACTAATTTTGCGTATCTTTAGCTTAGAATTTGTGACTACCTCTTCAACTCCAGTTTCTGTCTTGCCATCAGATTCACTTTGTGGTTTTTCTTGATCACGTGATTCTCTTATTTGATCAATTAATCTTCTTTTTTCTTTGGTTTGAAATGGATTTCGTTTTTGATGATATGGTTTTATAACTGGATTACTCATTGCTGCTTGAAAATGTCTCATTTGCTTGCTATTGTAAATTGCTCTTTCAGCTTCTTCTCGTTCAGCTTGTGCAGCTTGTTCGTTTGCTGTTCCCTGTTTGCCCTCATCAGCAAGCCGTGTCGAGAAGCATATCCGCCGGGTGGTACCATGAGCAAGACTGTAATAGGGGGCGCGATAAACAATTAGTCTCATTTCTGAAAACCAAAATTTTGATTTTTTGAAATTTTTTTTATTTATTGAAGATTTTATCCGTTTTTAGAAGTAAGAAATTTGCGAAAATTTTTTTCGTATTATTCGATTTGGCTGATTTGAAGTTGGAATGCCTTTTGGTGGCGTGTAGGTTGGTGAAGGGCTCCCCCGAGTGTCTGGCTCTGGTTCAGTCAATCTCGAATTTGATTCGTTAATTAAGTGTTGTTGCAATCTTATACTGTCTCTGGTGCCATCTTTTCGAGCCAATAGATTCGATGATTCATCCGTGTTAGGTCTTACTCGGTTCGATCTGTCCTCGGGATTACACGACCTTCCCTGTGGTTGATCACGCTGTGTCTCCAAATATTCATCACTAGTTGGCAACTCATTAAGGGGTAACTGTTGACCAGGAGGAGGAACGGGAAGTTGTAAATCTAGACTATGCCGAGATTGACGATTACCATGACTCTTGTGGTTTTTTGAACGATTATTTTCTTGATGATTGACGCGTGATGGACGTTCTGATCCCTGATTTCGACGTGAAACCAGTTCCAGATTGCTCCGGATAGATCGTTTTTGGGTGAATAATGCTCTTATCCGCTTATCTTCTTCTTGCATGTAGATTTGCTGTTCAAGTTTTTCGATGCTTGCTTCCATTATCTCCGTTTTAAGACTTAATATGATTTTGTTAGCAGAAAAATATCAAACGAACATTATTTGATAGTTGAGTATTCTGAAAACTTTACCCGTAATAATAAATCCATCCAAATAAAATCATGATAACGGAATACCAAAACTGTTTAGCCTCAAAGAAACGATAAATTGCTTTGACATCTGCTGGTAGCTCAAATACCCATATCTGCATTGAATCAGTAAACTTTTCATAGTTTCTAAAAGGCCCACTGAAAATGATTTGATAAACTTGAAGGAATAAGATTGTGTTCGGTTTGTGGGTGTTGCGTAAATACTTACCAATATTTTGGCGTGGGAAGAATTTCTGGCATTAATATAACATACAGTTGAATAAGTAATGCACCATAATATCCTACTTTTAATAAAACTGTGAAAAAATAAGCTTCAGATTTGAGTTTATATCTTTGTTCTTCACTTTTGACATAAATATTTAGGCACGCAAGACGGTTGAGAAAGTAAACACAAGCTTGAATTGTTAAAATAATCATTGGCATCAGAGGAACATAAAACACTGCTAGCCAACAGACTGTTTGCCAACTTTTTAAGGTTTTCTTAAATCATATGTGATCATTTTGTTAGCTTGAAAACATCGAACAAAAATGATGTGTTTCTAGCAATAAAAGACTTAAATGGGGCGCGTCTACTCGATGGTCTCTCCTGCGTGGGGCGGTGGACGACCGAAAATTCAGCGATATTTTTTAACGCTACTCATTTAAAATCAGAAACTCGAAAACAATGCCTGACAACTTTCAAGACATTATCAGTGAGATCAAAAGCAACGAAAAATTCAAATTTTGATTTGGTCGATTTTGAATGGATACAACTTCTGATCCATCGGAAGCAAATAGCACCCATGATCGTCCCTATTTGGCCAACGAGCCATCCGACGGCAAGTTTGTAAAGTTCCTGACCAAATACATCTGACCAACAGACGCAGAGATTATTTTCACAAGGATCATTCATGACTTGATCAGCTGATTGGTTCAAAATTTTTGTTTGGATTATTTCGTGCGCAGTAAAGTTGACATCCAATGCGTCCAGATCAATAGCATTACTATTGTGACAAATCTGCATATCCAATACGAGGGCAACAAAGAGTGTCACAAGTGACAAAAATCGGAGGGCAACTCTCCAGCATAGCAACTGATTGGTCATCCATTCTGGTTCAAGTTTTTGAATCAAAATAAGACGTCGGAATATAATAGGAGCTATAATTGAAGTACCAGCGAGTGTTACTGAAACCAAATAAGAGATAAGCAAATCAACAAACCAGTTACCCTTGTGTGGTAAACGTTTCCCTCTTGTAGCAGCAAGACCAACCGAAGCTATACACATAATCAATATTATCATATTGATTACAGTTGTGATGAACCTTAAACATAGTTGGATTAAAAAAATCACGTAAAAAAGCTTTCAGCCAAAATCTGCAGGCCATTCCAGACACCACGGGAAAATTTCACAGGAAACTGGAAGAGTTTCATAGCATGCATTATCATTGAAATGGAGCCCGTATATTTTACCTGATAAAATAAATCCAGGATTTCTCCCATGGTGACCAGGTTGCACGTTCGTATCTCAAATTATCTTCTTGAAGTTCATTTCTTATATTCTCGGCAATCAGCTCACGTTTTAATTTTTGAGAATTTTTATCAGAAATGTTGTGATCCCATTGGTTAAGAATAATTTTTGAATATTTGAATAACTTTTTTGCTTTCTGGCCAACAATTGTTGTGAATATACTTCGCCCAGCAATAACGGATACGTAGATTAAGGATACTGCGAAGATTACTATTGTGCCAGTTAAATACATTATCGACGGAGTAAAAAAATGCTCTGGAGTTTCTTTTTTCATATAATATCTTTGAAACGGTTCAGTTCTTGACATCATTATCATGTTAACCCCTATCTGCGACATCCAAAAATTAAGATGTGAATTCTATGTGAGCTTTTTGTCAATCATTCATGTTTAGGGGTTTTAAGGGAAACCTAAATGTTCTTTTTGAACCTTCGCCATAGAAAAGTGGAGACGATTCGAGTATTCCTTGGCCAGCAAAAAATAATCGAAATTCATTTACAAAGCTTGATTGAGGCTTTGGTATCGGATATTCACAATTTGTTCGATTCATCGGTTCTGGAATGGGATCAATGGCAGTAAAATGAGGCAAAATGTAAAAAAATGTGGCAACGGAGGAGAGAATAAAATTGAGAATTATTAATCGTCTAAGAAATGTAAAGTAACATGCAACAGCAGCGCCGCATTTTCCTTCGACCTGACTTAAACTGTTTTTCCATGGTTTGAAATCATCCCATCTGTAGGTCAGTGTTTTTTCTGCTGAACGTGGTGCATAAGTAGCCTCGCGGTAATTTTGGCGGCGACGACGAAGTGTGTAACCGCCATTTCGAATTGTATTTAAATCAGAAACTGGTTCCATCTTCCATTTTGGTAAATTCTAAAATGTATTGAAATATTTTTTTAAGTTTTCTGAAGAAGAATTTTACAGAAATAAAAGTGATAGGCAATTTGGTAAATGGTACAGGTTAGGCTTTCATATATTTTAGATGCCTCATCAGTCGTTAGGTGGCGCATTGTAAGACGTCATGAAGTCTTCCAAAATATAAATTATCAATAGAAGTAAATATTAGGAACAGTGTAATATTGAACTTTAAATAAGAAGATCTTCGTCGGATTCTTCAGGATCGTCGTGGTAGGAAGAGGAAGACGCGACACCTAGAGGATCTCCAAAGGAACTACTTTCTGGAATTGCCTCAAGGCCATTTAAATTGGCAGTTTCAATCATATTATCTTTACCAGGATTGTAAAAAAGTAGAACTTTAATTAATCTTAAAATGAGTCTGAGGGAATTTGATGTCTTACAATCCTGGAACTAAGGGAAAAACGGCATCCTCAACTGTATCCATCCCGAATAGTAAATCGTCTTCTCCATCTGATCCATTTCCACTCCCCAAGCGCGAATACTTGGAAATACATTTTAGAATGTATTACGAATCATAATTAATGATAGAATATCCTCACCTGATGGCTATTTGTTCGAATCCGACCGAATGGCCTGATCGTTCTGAAGCAAGAATGTAATCTCATATAAGCAATGGTGCCATAATGAAGGACTTCAACCCTTTTATAGAAGCATCCACCAAGAAGAATAACAACTGAAATGATCACAAAAGCAATAACGCCACCATGGCTAGGTTTTGAATCACTTTCAAATGAAGCAGCAGTTATGCTAGTTTGACACACTTTTCCTGTCCACCAATCAAATCTAAGTAAATGAAGAAATTAGGGTTGTGCTTTGATGTTTACCTAAATGAATGATCGGTTGCTTCGGCAATGAAAACTGGTTGACCTTCAGTCAGCATCGGATTACATTGAAATGTTATAATTGAATGTTCTTGTTGTGAACTTGTCAAATACTTCAGCTCGATCTCGGATCCATCCGATTGAACAGTTGATGACAAATCCCATTTTCCTATTGGTCTCGGGTTTGAACCATCTGTGTGGAACTGACAGACTGCCGATCCCTGGCATGACTTTGTTATATTATCTGAAATAAAATCCTTAGAAGCAGGGATTAGTCTTAGGATGTGCCAAACCTAGAGAAGATTTGGGAAGACCCTCTTTGTGAAGAATTGAAAAGTCAATTTGATTTTTCAAGTTGATTAAATATTTGAAACTCAAAGCAGGACGAATGTCACCAGAAACGAGATACGTATCATCAAAATTCAATTCGATTATTTCAGCACTTTGATAAGTTTTGCAAAATCACCAGACTTTAGTGTTAACACATACAAATTGAATATCATCACATTTACCCGATAGGTACTGATAACAGTGGACAGATCTTAACATATTCAGTCGATGGCCTATTTAAAAATTAATATGATTGCAAAATTTTCCTGATGGGATCAACGAATGAAAGATCATCTCGTAAAGGAATAGTCTCCAGTTCAACAGGACAAGCAGCTTTTGTTTCCCACAATACTTTATACCTAGGAATGTCTCGATAATTTTTATGTTTCTAGTTAATGCTATAGAATAAAATTTACTCACGTGCAATCATATTTACTTATAAGTCCATCTTCAAGTGGCTCAGGTTTACCAAGTGTTTTTCCACATTTGAAAGTAATTTCTAGTTTTGCCGAGACGTCTTTTCTATCGAACGGACAAGCATCACTCGACCCTTTTGCGTAGGTTAAAGTGAATCCACCTACGTCTCCACTTCTACTTTGTGATGGTTCCTCTATTTCCGGTTTGGATAGCTCGCTGACGGGCGCCCATTTCTTCATATGTGATAATTTTGCACATGCTACGGCGCCTTCACAATCCGATCCCAGAACAGTATCATGAACAATGCCACACGGATTCAAAATTAATTTCTGTGATTCGAAATGAACATCCCAGTGACCAGAAACTCGTTGAAGAGGACTCAAATTATATCCACGACCACTTGGCGTCGTAATAAGACACACATTTTCAACACCAGGTGTCACTAAAGACCTATCATCATCTTCAGTTGATTGAACTTGGTCTTGGCAAATCAGGCTTGTACTCCATGATAAAATTGTTTGGCAGGTACCAGTCGAAACTACAATAGGAGGAGTGTTGGTGTCAGGACCACAAGACAACCAGATAACCGTATTGTGATTTTCTCCAAGTGATTTGTCACCACCATTGTCACATTTGTCACCGTGACTTATCTGTAACTCAAGGACGATACTTTGGGCGAGTTCCAAATCTTTTTCGCCTTTAATATGTTTTGTACTTCCCAAATTAACCCACTCATCATTAATGTTTCGACAAACAGCGCCACCAGGACATCCATCAACGCCATTGCCACACAGATTCATTTTGAATTCTGATTGATCATTCTTGAAACTAAATTCTGAAGCTTTATTGAAATCAGCAAAAATATTTCCTTGATCGAAAATGCAGTTTTCAATTGTCTCTTCCTCAATAATCGGATTTGATTCAATTTCATCAGCTTTGCAAGCGACACTGCTTGCCCAGTCGATCATGTAAACACAATCGACGACGCCCATCAAGCTCGGATAACCTCTTGTTGCGTACAGCTCACAGACTAAATTGATTTTAGTCGAATAGAATCCAGGCGAATTATCATCTTTGGTGCAATGATCTGTTGAATTATAAATTATTGATGGTTGAGCTCCCATTGGCCAATCCCATTCTTGGGTTGGGTCAAAATTTCCCAACGAGATAGCTTTGTCATTTCCAGGATGAATGAGACAAACAAGCGATCCAGGTGGACATGTGATTCCATTTATCGGATTTAGTGGCGAACATAAATTGAGATATATCGAACCAATTTGATCAGGTACATTTTGAACATAGTCATGGCCATGTGCTGGGACCAAGCCTGACAAATCAATCGTATCTAGCTCACTATTCTGTACAACACATTCAGATTTGGGTTCACAGGCTAATTTTGTCCGAATAATTACGTGACGAGTGCATCCACCATTTGAAAGGGCGAGCAAGGACGCATCTTGGATTCCATCAAATTTTTCGTCACAATGAAACTGAATTATTGTAGAATAATTAACCCCCGTTTTCGTATTGCATTGTTCGCCATCTGTATAGGTTAGGGACAGTCCGCCATTAGAATAAATGACGTCATCAGAGATTTTACCAATTGAAACTGGCGATTCGTCCTTGTATGATTTGCAAGCAGCAGAACCATCGGGACAATTGTCATCTTGCTTACAAATAGCTATATTATATTTTATGTCTCCGTCAATGAAACTTGATTGCTTGATTGCTGAAAAATCAAACACGTGATTTGTAATTGAGTTCGTTGCTTTGCAATCGCCATTTTGTTGTGAACTATTGTTATGAATGTCAGCTGACGAGCAAGCGTAAACTGTTTTCCATAAAAATATGACCAGACAACCATCATCGCTCACAAAAGACGGCTCAGAAATGATTGCTTTTTATAGGTAACATAATTGAAAATTTCCTTCTATTTGAGTTACTTTTCTCATCTATCAGAACGCGGGCGTGGTTTCAATATTTTCGCTCACACAATGTGTAGGCGGCTCCCCTTCAGCATAGGGATAATTTTTGATGATTTATTCGATTGTCATATAATATGAGTCATATCATAGGACTCATGTTTCAGAAAATGAATCAGAATTGTGATTCGAAGAAAATCCTAAGTTACCATACCTGATGGTTCACAAAGTAGTTTGATAAGAGTAAAACGTTTCTTGAGACTATCCATGGGACAAGGTTCCTTCGTTTCTAATTTAAGCTCAATTTCATATGTATTTTCAAACACATTGACCTTAAATTGACTTTCGTCATCTTCCTCGTCTTTGAATTGACCTAGATTGATGAACTGCATTTCTTGAGATGTTTTGTTCCCGAACTTTTCACAAGAAGCAGAATTTGGAGGACAAATAACCCCTTTTTGGTGGACAATGTTTCGGCACATATTAAGAATATACTTATGAGCAAGACCATTTTCATCAAAATGATCGATGATATAATTTTCCGATGCTCTGGAAAGTGGACTCAGGTCAAAACTGCTTTTTAGTTCTTCACTAGTGAATTGACAAGAGATTTCTTGAATTTGATGACACATAAGGGTGGTCGGAAAGTCAATGACAAGTTCACACTCGGAATCATGTCTGATACTCCAGGTTTCTTTTGGATTATGACTACAACGAAATTCTATTCTTGTTGTTTGTGTCACTTCGTATTCTTCACATACACCACTTCCGATATAAGTGAGATGAACTATGCCATCAGAGTAGTAAAGTGCTTTAGAATACATAGTACCACCACCAAACTTTTTCCAGCTGTCTGACGATTTATCCCATGCGCATATTCCACCATCACAATCGGAGACTTTGCCACATACATTGAACTTGTAAGCATTATCACCGTCATCATTTTTGAGAATGTAACCGTCGTCAGTGGCCAATGTTGATAAATTGAAATTAAATTCATAAATTGGGTCAATCACGGAACAATCGGAATATTGAGAAGAAGCTTGATGAGCACGACAAGCAGCTGGAGTGTTCATATAGAAATAATGTTCACAGTTGACTGCACCACTGTATTCTAATTCATGTTGAATAGAAGAACAACTTTCAACGAGTTTCAATAATTATTTGAGCAGTTTACTTTAAGAGTTATCGGTAACACTGCTAAAGAGTGGCCCATCCAAGGCAGCAAGCCTTCTATCGTTACGCCACATGGTGCGGCCATAACTCACAACTCAGTCCCTTGCTGGCAGACAGGAGGTAACTGTATCAATGAGTCACTTGGCTATTCACTCTTTTGCAGTATTACCAAGTAACTCAAAACGATGTTGAATCTGACCTGAGTTCAACTAAAGCAGAATATCTTATTTGATTATTCTCCTTACAAATTCCACCATCGATAAATTCAATAGTTATCATACTTTCATTGCGACTATTGGTGGCAACATGTGGAACACCATGCGGCATTCCTAATCCATAACAAGGAGCATCAGTTTTGAACCCATCATCAATATAATATCCTTGATTAAAATCGGTGATATTCATACAGCCAGAATACTTTTTGAAAACTGAATCTTGATCAGATGGTGGATATCCACATAAGCTCATGAAAAACTTTGAATCCCAGCTCATTTCATCGTTGGCCATAAAAACCTTTTACAAATCAAAAATTAATCATTCACAAGCTATATTATAAGGGTATAAGGACCATATTTTATCAGTTTATGATATTTATTTTTTAATCCATTCCTTGCCATTCAGCTCAGATAAATCATATCTGTTCCCTTTATTATCATGAGCACTGCATGAGCCTGCTATAGGTGGACATGCTCTGCTCGTTCGATATTCCAAATACCAAATGTTTAACCCTTCATCATATTTTATACTTTTCATTGAAGTTTCATGTTCCATATGACCTACAGATTTATCACACACCAAATCGATTGAATAAGTTAGCTTTTCAGTTGTTCTATAAAGCATCTCAATTTCAGATCCGTGTAGTTTCAGCTCTCGGTTGCTGTGATGCGAAGCCATCTGGCCATCCGATTGCCGACAAGCAGAAATATCGCATTTTGAAATATCTTGAATATTGTTTTTGTGGCAACATTCATTCACATTGCCGCAAATTGATATGAGGTAGGTCTCGTTGGTCGTCTTTTCGTTCACTTCTAGCGGCTTCATTGTGGCCAACGACGTAAAATCGAAAACCTCTCCATTGGCCGTGGTCACCGAACATTTGTTAGATAAGGTGACAGTCGAACTTAGCCAACAAGCATAGGGGGAACTCCATTCAAATTCGGCTACACAATCTTTTGTATGTAAAAGTCTTGGATCATGGTCGACAGAGATCTGATTACAAAAAAGGTTGAAGATGGAACTCCATTTTTGGCCACTTTTTTCATCACAGTCAGATCCATCACGATATATCAGCTGAAGATGTCTTTTTGATTCGTCCATTTGTAAATTCATACTACTTGCCATACCATAACTTAGATTTTTCGAAGGTTCGCAAACTGCAGAACCATATGGACAATTAAACGTATTCTGATTAGTGGGATAAAGTTCGCCACAAGTGTTTGTATAGACTTGACGTTCATTTAGGCCACTAGAACCGTCTCCACCATTTTCTTTCATATAAGATAAATCCATTGCCAAATAGGCTGTTCCATCCGTTTTTCTCAGAGGGGAAATATCAAAGAAATGATTCTTATCTGGATGAAGGAACGAACAGTGACTCGGCAGGGGAGGACACGCATAAGGAGTCTTCCATTCAATAACCAGTTTACCATTTTGATGCTGATCATAAATGACTGGTTTTCCGGCAATCTGGTTGGCTCTCTCGTCACAGAGAAAAACTATTCGCATAGACTTTTCCGGACTATCATCATCCGCAATGTCATAATAGAGACCATAATCGTCATACGATAACTTTGTCTTATAAGAGGTTTCAAATTGATGCTGACTTGATTGTGCCTTTTCAGCGAATCATGAACCAAGTTTTTAAATCATCAATAAACATTTCGGTCCGCAACACTAATGTATAAAGTGGGGTGCATCTTCCCGATTGTCATTTCGTCCGAATTCCACGTGGGATAGTATAGAGACGTCGAGTCGACCATCGGGAAGACGCACCCAACTTTACACAATACACTTCTAGTTTCAATTTATAACCCCACCTTGGAGGAAGCGATGAATACGTTATCACTAGAGCACACGGCCACATTTGAATTTTGTTTTTTCGAGCCACAATCACTTTTTAGACCATCGGGTAGACACATTGCGAAAGAATATTCGCCAACTTTATATTCACCTTTCAAATGTTCCAAATTAAATTCTATTCCAGAATCTCCATCTTTCAAAATACAGGAGTTTTCGGCATTTATCTCAGAGATTTTACACGCAGCGTGATTTCGCCACAGGATATCGACCCGTGTGAAGTCATCGTTATGGGTAGACAACTCGGGAGATCGCGACTGACCACCAGGAGCACAGGAAAGCAGTATATTCATAATACCATCTTTTTTATCTTTACCCACTTTACCAGCAATACGATATTCCAAGTGACCAGGCTGGAGCTCATTTACAGCTGTAGAGGATACATTCCATTCGATTGTAACATCTTTGTACAATATACAAATAGGACTATTGCCTACGCATTTGGCAGATTCAAACTTTTTATTCAAATCGCCGCAAATCGAAATATACATTTCTAGATTACTCTGATCTTGTTCTGAGGTCATTAAAACGGACCAATCATTATCAACTTGATATGAGCCATGGGGACACGTTCCAATTTTGGAATTTTGTTCTGATGAGATTATTTCGGTACATTCTTCTTCTAGGCAGCACCAATATTTGTCATAATGGCCAACATTTGTACAAGTATGAATATTTTCAACTCTACCATCGGCATAATGATAAGTAAAGGGGAAATGACACTCTCCACCTTCAACGAGAGTTGTGAAAGTGATTAAAATATGTTTTCACAATTTCACGACTCAAATTTTAGAGGTAGTGACCCCGAAATTTTACAACTCTGCCTTCAATAGTTGTTATACCAGCATCTAGCAACGCCTGAGATTTTACCCGATCATATAAGCCTTGTGCGCCACCGTGAGGTTGTCGCTGTAACGGTGACAGATTATATCCTGAAGGAATGAGACCACAAGATGTTTCAAAAGTGTCGATACAGGCTTCATTTCTCTTCCAAATAAAATGATAATTGCATTCGTCTTCGGAAACAAAGTCAAATGAAGGACTGTCGTCATTTCCGTCAGAACAAACTATTGATACGGTTGTTGAATATTTTTTTGAAGAATTTGCATCGCACTTAAGAGGTTTCGAAATCATTCTCAGCGTATTATTTTCCTGATTTCACCCACAACTACTCAGAGAACGAGCTTCAATCATATAAAGCATGATTTGCAAATAAATAAATAATTGTCAAATTTGGAAAACCGACCTGATCTCCTTTATTATAAACTATGGTGAAAGTCTGATCTACATAACGGACGAATTGAAAAATTCCCAAATTGGTGTAATTTCCATCTGTTTGCATGCAGAAATTATTTTCGCCTTTCCCACCACATCGTGGGTTGGGCGCACACATTGAAAAACTGAATTTCTTTCCTTCATTTTCAATCTCAAACTGGTCTCCATCACCTCCAAGTTCGGTTTTAAGATTGATACTTTTTCCATGAAGAGCTGCGTTGAAAATACAATTTGGTTTTTGATAGTAGTTTCGTGGCTTTTAGGCTTTCAATTGACATTTATATGGGATGGAAAGTTAAACATTTACGCACAGTTACGAACGAAAGTGCAGCACCCTACAAATTTTAGTTTATATGAAAGCATTTCTGTGCATACTTGGTCTTTTGGCCAATTCCAATACTGGAAGAAAATGAAATATTCTCATTTGAGTCTCCAGCGCCACTCGAATACTGAAAATGAGGCGATCCTTCAAGACCAACATGGTCATAGTAAAAATCTACTTTGATATCTTGCTTATCATCTTTGCTAGAATAATGAAGTTGGACGTGGCCGTCTACTTCGCCCAATCGCAGGTCCGATAGCTTATAAGTTGCTTGAACGTCTGCATTGTGAACTTGGCATGCAGCAGCGCCATCACATTCAGATGGAACTTCTTCCCCTACAGCGTTCAATTTATGACCATCGGATACTATTGTTTGGCAGACGGAATAATGCACTTTGTATCCGCCAGGTAAAATAATACGATAAGTGGTTCCCGAGAGCGGAGTCAAATCAATTAGCTTGTTATCTTTATTGTATGTATAGCATTTTGAAGCATCGCGCGTATATTTATAGTCTTTGCAAAATAGATTTGATCTCCATTCAATTTGATAATTGTTGTCGTAATATTCAAGAACTTCCGGTGGGTATGTAGCTTGAGAAGGAAAGTCATCGCATAACAATTCGAGATTTAAGGTATCTAACTTCTCACTTTTAGCTTTTATGGTAATTGAACCTGAATTCGACTCCACTGATGTTATTTCATTTGTAATTGATTTAAAATCTTTGCAGGGATTAAATCCTCATTAATTTCTCAAAAAAGATCAAGGATATCGAAACTGGTAAGAAATGAATTTGTTCGATATTTGTGACCAGAGTAAAAAAACAAAACTGCCCTTCGAAAATAACTAACTTTAGAATTTTTCAAAAAAAAAATCCCGACCTGATTGTCCTGGTGGCGACGAACGAAATAATTCTGAATCTGATGAATAACATAAATTCAAAATAAATGTATGATTTCCATAAATAAAGGCATAATCAGTTGGAACATGTTTTGAAATGTCATTCCCATGAATATTTTTACAGTCGAAAGATGGCGCTGATTGTATTTGATTTATAAAAGTCGATAAAAGCAAAGTCAACAGCCAATCCGAATTCGATATGATCATCGCGATATGACCATTGCTGAAAAAGTTAAAACTGTGATTTATAAGCTGGTAACTTTGTATGTTTGATAACACTATTGCACTTGCTACAGAAATTGAAGTAAGCCTAGGGCATTCATCAACCACCCAGGGCTCTCTAGCGGCCTTAAACGATCAAAAGGTCTACTATTTAAATAAATAAGTTGAAATCTTCATTGGTTCAATCTGGACTGAGTTTACATCAGATTCGATCGTAGTTAAAGTATTCAACGAAGTCTGATCCATTTTAACACCGAACAAATCTAAAAAAAATGAAAATTCAAAGCGTCCGGATAAAACTGGTTTCAATCGGGTCTTACCATCCATGCTAATTGGCCATTGCTGATCATTGCTTATATTTTGTAAGTTGGAAAAACTGCAGTCTGCTCCATATCGTCTCATTATCAGTGCGGTTCGTAATTTTGAAGATTTATCACTGAAAATGTTTGTTACAGATATTACGTAATGATTATGACGTCAACATAACCTAATAAGCAAACACTTACCGTAACGGTCGAAGGTTGATTAGTTTAGCATCGGATGGTATTGACTTGGGATTTCGGATGGCATTTATGGTTTTTGTTGAAGAACTTGAAAGAATAACAGGCTGAAGCGGAGAATGGAGAAACTCAGACAATCGATTACAATATGGTGACTTAAAAATTGTTATTCACGCATCATTTATTGCGGAGAACATAGTAGAATCTGCAATAATTTCTTACCAAATAAATGCTGTCGGGTACAGCGCCATCGTTCCGCTTTTCTAAAACTAATCTAAATTGATGAAGTGTTGGTAAATTATCAACCACTGGTTGTCCTAGACCTCTAGCGTCATCTTGTGCCAATGTACGATCAAGCCAAACCTAAAAATATAGCTTTGAACCAGAACGTATCCCCAAATCAAAATCTGAAACTTCGACCACTTTTCTGGTCACAAATATCTGTCACCCAACCCAAAAACTCACATCTAATTGACCATCTTGAAGTGAAGCAGTACCAGAAGCTTGTTTAGTTAAAAGAGAAACTCTTTTTTTGGAATCTTGGAGATAAGCCGAAGACACAATGGGATAAACATTCCCCTGAAGATGAAGCTTTGAATAATAAACTCGTTTTGAATGAGTCATTCCGTTTAAATCGGAATAAAATTGGCCATTTGATTGGACATCAGTTCCAAATCTCATAATCAGCTCGAAATTGCTCATCCCTTTTAGATTGAAATAATTGTCGATAGAGACTGCTGATTGGCCAAGACCAAATGAATTCACAGTAAGAATATGTTTAATTGCCTTGTGAAGGACGTGGACTTCGTTAACAAATCGACCGCGAATAATTCTAAATGGTGCGGAAGATTCCTGGCCAAAATATGGACGCGAGGGACCGTCGGGTTGGAATAAATATGCTCCAGATCGATCACCACGTTGGGATGTTCCATAATTTCGAAATTCCAAGTTAATCTGAGTTTCTTCATTTGTCATTTCAGACGATTTTAATGATTTGAGGAGACCATTTTTAGGGTTGAGAGTGGCACGTAGGTTGATTCCCTCCAAACTGGAATCTTGGTCTGACCCAACTTCGTTATCAAAACCAACCACACCAAGAGCACCATTAAAAGTCAAAATATTACTGGAAGTAAGCGATTCTGTGGTGCCTGCTGATTGGCCACAAATCTTTACTTGTCGAGTAGATAAACCGCCCACACAAACTGCCAAAACAAGCTTCTTACTTGATGAATCTAATTTGTCATTGAATCCACTGTCACTATTTTGTACCTGCCAATAAGGCATAATCTGTCCAGCAATAATCTCTTCATTGTCAACATAGGATGCAACATAGGCGGTCGCACCCGCAACTCTTAATGAAACTAAATCTTCGTTTTCGTGTAAAAGCGAATTATACACTGCAATGTACTTGCAGGAATTGGCATTTATTTGAATAACATTCTCAATTGGAAGTGCACCACGCGTGACAGGACTGGTTACTGGAAGTGTAACAGTCACTTCAAGCAGTTCTCCCATTATCTTGGCAAAAGCTGCTTGCAATCCATTCATTGATTTTGTCAATCTATCACCATAATCTCTAACAACAAAATCTTTTTCAGTTCCAGTAATTGCGTCATGGTGTTGGAATAGATCCAAAGTTCGGCTTGCTTCTTGAATGCTGCTATATAATTCATCGGCATCCTTGAATCCTGATTGGCTGAGTTCAAGCTGACCAATGGAAAAGAGTGTATCTGAAGCCTGAACCCAACTTTCAAGGTATCGATCAAACCATTTGTAATATGGACGAGAATTAAAAAAACCAGTCCAATAATTGTCAACGCGATCAGAGTAGGAAAAGAAATCTCCAGAAATTGAAGGAAATGACTCAACAGGAGTGTAATCGGTTATTAGCTTGAAATAATCTGCCAGTGTTCCGAAAGCAACTTCGGCATTGAACTTTGAATTTGAATTGATATAATCAAATAGCTTTTCATAGTTTTCAAACTTTTAGTGGGTTTATGAAATCGTGCTTTCAAAGTGAGGGGTCATCGCTATACGGTAGCGTTCATAACCGTGTTCCTGAGCATGTGCTTCAGCATCGGAATCCATTCTAAAATCATCTCCTAATAAAGTCAAAACAATTTGAACATTCTCTTTTTCGCCTTTTCGAAATAATTTTGATTTCTTTCTATATTGATCAAGAAGCATTTTAGCTCTTTCGTCCACATTTCTGGAATTAATTTCTTGTGGGGCGATTCTCCATGGGCAACTTATTGGTGGTGAAATGTGTCGTAACCGTCTAAAATCAAATTGGCAACAGATTGCCGGATCTGGACCACACGTATGAGGGACATCATATGAATAAAATGGCATCATATGAGTTAAAATATCTTCTTTGCCCTCATTATCAAAAGTCTGTCGCCAGTTGAATTCTAAAAGATGATCTTGAGCAAAGTGTTTTTTCACGTGGTAATGCGTTCGCTGAATGAGCATGTGATCAATTCCACTGAGTTGATTCAAATAAGCTGTTGTTGGTGTAGCACCAAATGTGTCACAGTTGTAACCATTTTTGGGGTGGTATTCTAAATTGTTATCAAGCCAAACATGTCCCTCAATCAGCTGATCAATCATTGCAAAATGATGACTTGGAGCTTCTTCTGTCATTACCCAACCACCTGTTAGAATTTCAATTTGCTTTTAATCGATTTCAAATAAATTCTGCGAATCAGATAAGTCTCTAGCGAGTATGACAAAAAAAATCGAAACCACACCTTATTTTTTAGAAGATTTCGGAATTTTTGTTTTCTGGTTTCATCGACATTGGGATCATTGAACCACATGTTTAAAAAAATAGTTTCAGCCCAAACAAATTTTCGTTTAGGGTGTCCATCTAGATTGTCAACAATCACATTTAAGATTTTCTTGGTTTGACCTTGGTAATATGTATCTAGCGTTTTGACCCATCCGGGGTCATTGTGAGAATGCGGCATCAAAATAACTTTGAGTTTTGTATCTTTCCATTCGTCATCAGATGTTTTTATTTCCCATCCTTGTTTCCAAACGCCACCATCAACATCTACAAAGTCCCATTCTTCGTAGAATTTGTTCATGGTAAACTGACTATTTGAATGTCCTTAATGAAATGTTACCAACTTGAAATAAATAAACATAAACACCATGAGTACCTAAGGGAACTGTAGCAGGACATGTTCCAGAGGTTGCAACCGAGGCAATAGCAGCAAATTTTGGTTTATCAATGACTGGTTTGTCATTTAGGGCAGGAATCGGGTTATTTGGGTCTTCTTGGAGCTCTAGAAGCAGATTAAGTTTATCTTTTATGCCGCTCATAATTTCTAGATTTCCTTCCATTTCACCCTCCAGCTTAAAAAATCGTTACTATAAGTTTAATAGAAAACGACTACCTTATGAATCCGTCCATTGATTGAGTCCAATTCTGAGCTTGTCAGAGAACGTTTTTCATTTAACTCTTGGACATCGGAAGAGGTGAACACATAAAAAGCAAACATTGCCAGCCCCACTGCCCCTAGAATAAGACTACTTTTTCGGATTCTCATTTTTCTTTCTTGTTTTCGTCAGAATATAAAATAATATAAATATTGAAACCAATAAAGCCCTTGTTCAGTTTGAATCATTATTCGGATTTATATTCCGTTTGATACCTTGTGAATCGGTTAGTGGTGAGTTTTCGCGAAAATGACTTGGAGTTTCGCGGACACCATATATAGGATCTTGATTTCAAACTAGCCCAAAGAATGAACAATAATACAACAACAATCAGATGATGAGGCTCGAGAAATAGACTTTTCCAAAAATCTCCAAGAAAAGGGAATCCCAATAACCAGATTGACAAATAAATAAACAAACAAAGTATAGAGTAATGATTTATAATGCCGTTCATACAACAGAATCCATTTTCGGTCTGAAATTGAGTTGATTTTATTGATGGGAGTTACAGTGGAATAAATTGTATTTTGAAGTTGTCATGCAATCGGGTGAAGAAACGGGGAGTGCTAAGTACAGATATCGGCTCCTCAGGACGCCAAGGGGCCGTTCCGGACGACGACGATTGTGTCCTGAAGACCGTATTGTGAATCATAATGAATCGAACAGTGTTATACGATGAAGAAAATTAGATGAACTGAAGGTAAACGCAGCATTTATGTAATTTTATGATTTTTGAAGAAATGATAAGAAGGTAAAAAGGTCTTTGAATGTTACTTCTATAGGGGGATGCCATCGGATCAATAGATCAACAATGCCAAGAGAAAACATTTCCATCAACATCTCCCGAGAAAAACTGAGAATGATCGTGATATATTCCAAAAGAACTAATCGGTTTGGCATTACCAAGAGTCAATTTACCACGCATTACCAAACGTTCGGTCCAATTGGTGACCGACATTCCCCACGTTCCAGAACTTGATGAGCGATTTGAATTGCAATCGGATACACTACCATTACTAAATGAAACATATAAAACTCGGCTGATAAATATCAAATTAGAATGGTTTGATCGAGTTCGACTCACCTTGATGTAGAATTTGGAGATCTAGAAGGGACGAGTTCTCTTGCCCAGACTCGAATAGTTCCATCGGTATGACCAGATAAAAGTATTCTTGGTCTTTCCCATTCACGACCAGCAGGTGCCGCTACACATGTTACGCCTTCAATACTTACGGAACCTAAAAATGCGTAAATATCATTCAAAAATCGGACTTTTCTTACCAAGTGGTGTCCCATTTATAGTAAAAACAGAAATGGATTTTTCTGATGCCACAAAAATATCTCCTGTAATCCAGCATGCTCTCAAATCGACAATTTTTTCATTGAGTGTATCAACTAATCGAATAAGCTCCCAATTGGACATATCCCACATCATAATTCGGCCAGATGAGCACCCCGAGACGAGAATACCATATTCTTGAATAGCCCGCAACACCAAAACTGATGATGCATGGCCACGAATAATCGATTCTTAAATTGGTTGAGATTTATTTTTTTAACCCAAAATTGGATAAAGAGGGTCGACCGTGAACCAATCCTAATTTGAATTCTTTGGTTTTCAAATCCACGGAGAAAGCAGTTATTGTTGAATCACAATGTCCAAATATCAAAGTGTCCTCATTTATAGTTGTGCAGCAGTTTATCTTTGATGATGAAAGAATTTTGTTTTCAAATGAACAAATGTGCTAAAATAAATTTTAAAGGTCAGCGCAGCCAGTGTGCGAATCAAGACTGCCAAAGCACTAGAAACTCATAATAAAATGTTATGCCTTTTATGTTTACCTTTTGACCATCTGAAGTGACAAACTTGAGCGAAGCGTCTTTACTATTCCATATAAGATTTCGATTTCCAACAGTTTTGACAGTTCCTTTGGTAAGGGCAATCAAATCACCTCGCTCGTTTATCATTATTGAACTTATTGGACCATTTTTTGACATGATTGGCTTTTCAGATGGACGAACTTGGTTAATTTTTGTGTAAAATGCATTTTTTGGACCTGTCATCAATGTTGCCTCGGCTAAAAATGAAAAAAAGTCGATGAAGATTATTGCCACAAATTATAAACTCACTTATGGAAACGCGGTTCCAGGGTCCCTTTCGCTGTGGATGTGGCTTTTTAAATAATTTTGTTGGAATCTGACCAAAATTATTTATAAAACCGATGGCTGCATTTCGTTGGAGTGGATCTTGGATACTAAATACATCAACTTGGCCTTCATAAAATAAGGGATGAAATAAATTATGAACTTCCAGAGCACTCGGTCCTTGCTGTTTGTAACCAAAAATCAAATCTATCCACTTTAAATATTTCAACAATGACTATTAATTTATGATTTGAATTTCTCGTCTGGAAATCGGAGTCCTTCGATGATAAAATAAAACCATCAAGTATGATTCATAATTTATGAAATATTCCTGTGAAATAGTGGACGAAACATAAGGACTTTCAAGGGCACTTCGATGAATTCTGACGAACTCGCGTTGCGATCCTCTCGCCCACGGGGGTAATACTACATCGTCCAAACCAATTCCGGATTGTTTTCGGCCCAAGTCAAACTTGTTATGATTTGATAAAAATTCTGGCAGGTAAAAGAATTCCGGAATAAGCTCTCTCACATCGGCATTATTACGAGTCGAAGCAGATAACCAAGCTTCTTTTATCGAATGAAACATTCGATCGGGAAGATCAAAGTGACCTCCTTGAAGACGAAGAAAATAGTCGGTGAAGGGTTCTAGACGGACCAAAAATGATGAAACGATCATTGCAGAAGAATAATGAGTTCCATAATAATAAGGATCTAAAGAAAAATATCATTACATAAAACAATTACGTAACTATCAACGGACCTGAATCAACACCAAGTTCGCATAATTCCTTATATCGCTTTTTGAATTGTGCCAATCGTTCTGTCGCTTGTGCTGAAATTAAACATAATCTTTTGCAATTGATACGCAATAATACAATTACGTAATTGTTAGAAGTTAACCAATTGCTTGCTTACCTCCCATCGGAAGAGAGAAATCTCGAAACGTTTCTGATTTCGTAAAATCTAACACATTCGAATCGTAATCCGAAAGTACCCACGGAAAAACCGGATATTGCATCAGGTCATTGTATGTCCGGCCCGCCCACGTGTTCAATATTACAATGTATTCAAAATTTGAAATTTCGCCATTTTCCCATTTCGAAGTTAGGCTGTTCATCATTGTACTAGGATCAGTACTTCGTGCGTGGGTGGCGTATTGAACAATTCGTTGCAGTGCTTTTTGTCTTTCGTTTCGTTCAAAGGCAATTAAATATGTTCGTCCATTTTGGAGAAAAAGCTCTAATGCGATTGGCTGAAGCAAATAGCGACGTTTTTCAATGTTGCGAATTTTAGAAATCTGGAACTTGTGAACTGATACCGAGCAATTTAAATTTTCATTTTGACGCGATGGAGGAATAACAAAAACTTGCTCTTCAGGCGACATTTCGGAAATAAGCTTGATTTTATTATCAGAAGTCAGTCCAAGACCGTCTTTATACGGTTTAAATTTAAAGCAGAAAAATTAAAGGAATGATTGTTCAGTATGCCTTGATTCAGTGTGACCAGTCTGGTCTAACAAGACTGTCCAATAAAGGTTTTCTATGCGAATTCCAAATATCAGTTCAAAATTTGTACCACCTACAAAACTTTTGCTTATACAAAACCGCCGCTTACTGATACCTCTTATTAAAGGCGAATATTGACAGGCAACCTTTTTTATGAATAAATCGCTTAACCGTTTCCTATAAGATAGCAATTAATTTTTCCTATGACGAGAATCCCTTCATAAGCATCTAACCCAGTGACCCGTCCCATTCTCATTGTATATCTGACTTTATCACCCTTATCGAGTATCCTTCCTTGCAGAACTGAATTCTTTTGTGATGACTCAGCATTATTTGAGGTAAAATTGGGTACATCGGTTGTTGTAGGCGAGAGGGGCTCAGTCGTAGGCGAGAAACAGTCTTCTGGTTCTGAGGCATCTGATTGAATACGGGCTGATCTAACTAAGTTTTTGGCAATTGATTCAATATCTGCGTCTTGACCTTGATTAATGTCAATTTCAATTTCAGAATTTTGATTTTGTTTTGGGTCACAAGGGGAGCGAATTTGGCTGGATTTTGGACTAGGTAATTCAGGATTTTTCAAACGATGTAATTCATCAGAAAATGCCGATTTGGGATTTCGATGTTTTCCATTATCAGAATACGATGGAGTATATTTTGAATAAAAATTTGAATTTTTAATCATTCGCCGTCTTGTCCGTGCAGGCCCTTCCGAAGTGTCTAACATCCACCTTACAAATTGATCTGGGCTGTCTGATCCGAAGAGACCACCAGGTGTCATAAGACCGTCTTTAATAGAAGTCCATTCGTTTTGTGTATCTTCTTGAACTTGATGATCGTAGTTTCTAGTATCTTTCATATCCTGTGCTACGGATTCATTCAAAAAATCCAACTCCGTTCGTAGCCAACTCATAGCATCCGTAACACTCGCGGTTCTCTTTACTTGAAGCGCTCTTCTGGTAGAGGAAGTGAATTTTCCAAAACTTCCGGTGATATTTCTCATGATGCCGCCAGTTGCATTTGCTTTCGGTTTCATATTTTCGATAAATGAAGTCCAACTTTTTTTCGCCAATTCTCGAAGCAGTAGACGGCCAACTTCGATTGAACTTCCAGGAGGGATACTAACTCGACATTGACTTTCAAATTCTAGACATCGAGCAGCTAAAAGAATGTTCCAAATGGCATTTATCGCTCTCATAAGTTTAGGATGAATAGGTGGAGGCGGATTGCTTCTCTGAGATTGGTCAGTAGTACCGTCAGAATGATTAATGAATGAGAGCCCGTGAGAATCACCAGATAATTGAAATAAGCAATAAATAAGAACCAGACAATATTCAATGCTATCTTTAGAGCCCTCTAGCGAGGTCGGAAATAATATTGCCTTGAATTCTATGATCAATTCCAACGATGACGTAACCTGGAGCTGATCGTATTCTGTTTGAGTCGATTTCGAAATGTTGAAAATTAGACACCGCCAGACTGATTTTTCCAGACTTTCGAGAACATTTTTCGGAGCTTTGTTATATCGCGATCGCACCAATAGATTTGCGATAGTATGAGTTAGATCAAAAAGTGGATTTTCAAATGATCCAAATTCCCAAATACGTTCAACTGATCTAGAAAAGAAACAGGATAGGTTTCCAATGGTGGTCAATCGTTGGTTATATTCCAAGTGAACAGGCCAATTCCAGGGCAGGTTGGTCAGCCGTACAAATGACTGGATAGAATCAACCAACAGACTAAAGACATTTTTTTGTTGCATTGGGCTTGAACCACCAGGTGGCACTATACCAACAATTGCATCAGAAACATTTTTGAAAACGACCGAACCACAACCAAGACTGACTGAATTAGTAAAAAGAGCAATAACAAGATCAACAATCATTTTTTGCGCCTTTTCGACTGTTACATCGAGCTTATTTCGATCCAAATTCAATGGATATAATGCCGAGACCAGTTTTTGAACAAGTTCTTCTTGAAAGAATATTTTTCCGAATTTCGGCAAATGATTTCTATAAAGATCAAGGAGTAATGGGATGAGAACTATTGTTGTTTCCTCGACGTCATTTGATAAATCGTGACGTAATATTGAATAAAGAAGTGAAAAACAGCTCGTTGTTAGGCTATTCGGTTCTGCGGTATCATCAATCCCATTAGGTAGATCAGGATTCGAGACAAGTAATCCTAATAAGGTCATTACCACATTGACACTTGAATTACTTGTTAAACTCTTTTCTAGAAGCTTGAATCCATTCAATGTTCGAGGAGCATCTTCTTTATGAGTCTCACTTTCAGTTGTTTCAATAGTCAAATCATCATTTCCGGTTTTATCCGTTGAGTCAGCTTTCTGGATCATGTTTCCTTGAAGAAACCGCTCACCAGAGTTTGGCGATGAAATAAGCAACAGGCTCAAAATTCGGAGAACAGGATTGACATAATCTTCAATACAGTTCTCTAGCATTCCTAGCGGTAGCTCCCATCCAAATATTTTTTCGAATCGGTCACCAAAATCCGAATCTGATCTCAAACCAGTTTGAATCACTTTGATCAGTGGACTTAGACTTTTGCTATTATTGTAGCTTGCATGAAGCATTGCTTTACCAACTAATCGCAGCTGATCGTCAGATTTTACCAAATGCGAAAAGAGACCTTGAACTTTTACTTCTTGGCGGTCACCATTATCTTGAAGATATCGGATGAGGTTCAGACAAAGACGACTAGGTAAAATATTCATTTCTGATTGCTTCTTTGCAATTAATTCGGTCAGATGGTCTTTTGAAAGGTTGAAACAAATTAAAAAAAAATGTGACGAGAGAAGTGATAAAAGTTTAACCATTCCTAAAATGCGACCAAATATAGATGTATGTTCCCAAAGTGTCAAATCAATTAACAAATGTTCAATCGGAATAAGATCATTTGGAACTTCTCCATTTTTAGTTTTTGTAATATCCAGTAATATTTCAAATATTGTTTCTGTAACAAAAACTGATTTTTGTCGAATAAGAAATGCTGTTAAATTGATGACACGGAATTGAATATATTCGTCCAATGGGATTAGCGATATACATTTCATGGCTTGAGTAAGCTTTTCTGGTGAATCTGCCTGATCGATTAAACTCAGAAACAGAACTTCTCCTCCTAGCCCTAATAAATGGTGCATCGAATTAGGGCCAGAGTGATACTGTATCCCATGACCATATGTTCCTGGTAAATCACTCAAAACAATTTCACATTGGCTCATTTGGCCAGCATTCTGGATTGTGACGTCATTATTATTACCGTTTTCTGGATAAATTGCAATAAGCACAGATTCCTCATTAACAATACCATTTGTGTTACGAAATTGACCTCTATATGATGGGCCAAAATTGTAAATTGTTGAAGCAAATGATCCTTGACATACTTCGTTGATAAAATGGAGTGACGACATGGTCCATTTAAGGCATGGAAGGCGTGTTATATAGTCATGAGCGCCAGAATGAAGTGCTACAGTATTAACGGCTGACTGTATATTATATGAGCTTGAAGAGTTACAGGGATATTTCAGACGTCCCTGATTGGATAATTCGACACAATGACCATCAAACCAAATGTAACATAGGGATTGTTTCACGAAACCTTTCACACATTGGACTACTAGATGATGATATTGACCATAATCACGGTTATTGGTTTCACAATCAACCGATCCAACCACTGAATCGACTTGATCATAGTTTTGAACTATTCTAGAACACTGATCAGGATCAAGTTCTAATTCTTCAAGTTGGTTATGGACATCCGCATTGACCTCACGTGTGGTCACAATGACCTGTTTTCCTTTTGAAATCAAAATTGAAAATAATGAAACCGGTAGTTGACTCGATTTTTTCGAAATCATCAAAATTGGCAAAGCTGCTCGATTAGTCTGGTCGAATTCACGAATTGAAAACCATATTGATATAGTGAAACCATTTACAGGAGGCCAACATTGACTATTGCCAGTGAGCTGAGATGCAATACCTGTAGCTGAACTAAATTCAGATAGAGTCGTGTCAGGTGATATTTGAAGAAATTCGCGAATTTGAAGAAAACTTGATTTTTCTAGATTATTATCGAATAAAATGGCAGGTGGGATGGCTGAAGCAGAAGTTACAATATTGGCAAGAGTTTGATAAGTACGTAGGTTGAGTGGTCCACCATCGGCACTTATCCCATTCACTTGGAGCGGTGATTCGAGTCGGACAAAATTTCGAAGATAATCGATTTTTATCGACTTTGAAATAATAATGTTGAATATGGCATTTATCGAATAATGAAGGGCTTTTTTGTATTTTGTATGGTATTCCTAGTATAATTCATTTGAACTAATTCGCAAGATACATGATAATTTCAGATTAAAAATACATTCCTGAATTTGTACTTGAACTAGAACGAATGAAATGAACATAAATAGGTGAAAGGAGAATATCGATCATATGGTTTTGGCAATGTCGACAAATTGTCAAAGTTTCGACATTATCCGTATCATCCAATAGATTTAGAACAAAATTCAAAATCTGTACTTGAAATTGATGACGATGATGATTCTTAGGCGTGGTAATTAACAAAGTTAAGAAACCATAAAGTGGTTTTAGAGCAGTCATGAACACGGTGGCAATAGACTGTCAAACATGTTTTGATGTAATACATATTTTTCAAAGCTATCGAAACCATAGACACAATTATTTTTTAAATGTTAAAATATCATTGTTATCTGCGACGGTTTCGACAATGCTGATTTACCAAACCTTTATAATGATAACATGAGGTAGAAGTTTGAGAATAATAAAAATAAATTTCGGAATTCGAATTTTTTTCTTTGGATCAACAGCATATTTTATCAATGGACTAAATATGAGTAGAACACGACGAGTTGAAATTGACAAATTCGTAGCTGCCAGAATTTCTTTTGACGATTCATATGGAACTTGTATTTGTTCTAGATTGCCAACAGTTGTTTTCGGTTCGTCTTCAAACCGTGGTGCCTCAAAGAAACAACCCCACGTGGTCATAATATTGACAAGTAAGTCCAAAGGAAGGACTGATTCGGAATAAACCAATGACTCAGAAGAATGAGTCACAGCAGCAGCGTAAACATTGATTGATTTTTCTATTTTTGTAATAATATTCAAATTGGCAAGACCAGTAGCCGGATCTGACATTTCTGGTGAGATTGATTTGGAAAATATTCTGAAGAAATCCTCCAAAAATTCGAATCCATTTGCTATCCGAAACGCTTTTCGAGCCATTTTTGATTCATTCAAAATGTTGACAAGAAGACCAAGTATAAGATTGGTCACTTGAATATCCAATTTTTCAGATGATAACAATTTCATAATTCGTTTTATTTCGCTTGCTGGATTATTCACCACCAGAGTGCGTAATAGATTGAATGTATAGTCAACATTTGGATTTGATTTAATAAGATCTAAAATCCTATCTGATCCATTTCCCTCTTCAAATGCTTTACATCCAGCTTCTGTCCCGTCGATAATAGATCTGGTTTAGGTTTCGAAATAGACTATCATTAAATAATTGCATTTCAATTCTATTCAACAGATGACTCGTATCATCAACTCAGAAAACCCGTCCCTAGTTGTTGTACAAATCAGCTTATTCAATTCTAAATTTGAGCTCAAAAATTTTGAACTGATTTGAACAAATCCAATTTTGATAATGACAGATTTGTATGATCGTTTTTGTAAAATGAGTTTTTCCAGAAACTTGAAGGTTCCTTGGATAAATTCAACTGATGCAGAATAATCATCGTGTTTTGTCAATTCATCATAAATTGGAATAAATTCGTCCAGAAGCATGTATCCCAAATTCAGTCCAACCCACTCGACAACTCGAAAGAATCGAGTTATATTTGTAGCGGGCTAAAATTTGATATTGATCTTATGTTATCAATGTGAAACATTTAAATGTTACCTTTGATTGTATAGCTCCACAAATAGTCTTAATTGTCTTTTGTGGTAATAAGATAAAGTAATTTGCTGGATCCTGTTGATAAAGACTCAGCACGACATCCAATATTGTTGTAGTTATAAGTTGGCTATTCGATCTAAAAAAAGTGTCATTAACGTGTTGAACTATAATTTCATACCTTAACCAGACAGTTTGAAGGACTTGGAAAGCTTTTATATTTCGAACAGATACCCCTCTTCCCATTGGCCGAGGTAGACGAAAACCTGATTGGTTACCGCTTGGCGGAGAACTTGGTTTTAGTTCTATGAACCCACAAGTAGTTAACGAACCGATTAAGAGAATAAGATTTCTAATCGCATCGCAGCAATCTGCATCGTCTTCGGATAAAGTATTTTCCAAGTTAAGAAGAAGTTCAGCAAGAAATACATATCCATCAGAATTCTCGAAAGAATCAAGCAACTGCTGAGTACAGCTCGAAGAGTCTTGCAAAAAGCAGAATAGAGAAACAATCCTTTCGACAGATTCGAGGGGTTTCGCTTGTTTTTCACGAAGAATATTGACCCACTGTTGAATGCATCCACGTGATTGGATATAATGCGCCACATTTGCTGACATTGAATGTCTAGCAATAGCCATCAGCGAATCAGAACTAACTCGACGCCAAATCTGATACGACGAATCAGAAGCACATATAAAAAGTAATTTAAGATCATCTCTCACCACCAGATCTTCTGTTGCTTTTAAACGTTCTTAAATATTGTACTAAAGACTTTAGTCGTCTTTAGTATGTCGTAAAGTGGTATCACTCCTTAGAATGATTAGATGAGATTGAGCGAACACACGCGGAATTCGGACGATTTCATCATTCTCAAGAGTGATACCACTTTATGACATATAAAGCAAAACCATAATAGATTGTCAATAATGATAACAAATGAACGATCCTGTTAGTGAGCGAAGAATCCTTGATAATAACTGACCAAAACTTGACACGAATAAATTAAGTTTTTCATTATCGACATTTATCGTATTGAAATCAAAATTATAAAGTAAATGCAGAATTTTGCAAAAACATGACGCAAGGCCAGCTTTAATTGGCTCAAACAAAATATAGAAGATCACGCATTTGAATACAGCACTTTCATAAGAAGTTTCATGGTACATTTGATACGCATAACATGTTTTTAATAAGTTCATTTTTATAGTAGTTCCAAAGCTTAATCTAAGATTCCCAATGTCAGAATATGAAGTTGGAAAAACTTAAACCAGCTGGTTTGAATGGTTCAAACCGGTTTTTCTCAACTAAATGCAAATTCAGGTCTCATGCAACAAAATTGTTTTAAACTGTGGTGGGTATTAAAACTTGAGGTCTTAAAATTTAAGACTTATTTTACCAGATTATCAAAAAGGTTTTCATCGACTATTTTTTCATCAAATGAAACTCCAGGTTTCATATTCCAATTGGATACCCATAATATATTTCAAAAATATCGTTTAATACTGTAGTAAATGTTACCACTATTTGAAAAAAACTCAACTGACAATTGCTCTTGACCGGCATGAGAATATATCCCCTATATATTTTGCAGCCATTCCTTGTACAAATCGTTCAATACATTGACCAGATCCGCCTGCTAGTATTCTCACTGATTGGAATAGTGGCCACGAAACACCACCTGGTAATAGCTGCAGGCTTATACTTTTTGCAGCTTCAAATTTGTCGGAATTATTTATCTTTGGCTCCATTTCGCGGACAAGTGCGTTTGCACATAGGCCTGCAAAGTCATTTGCTAATTCTCCAAATTTTTCTTTTATTTCATTTTGTGATGTGTTTGTAAATGCTGTCAAAAATAATGGAATCAGAGGCTTCAGTAATTCTCTCTGTTTAGCATGGTCCGATACTGAAATACACTTTTTCGGGGTCAACTTCGGCCACCTCAAGGTCATTACTGGCCAATCCGAGAAAAGGTTAACTTTTGACGTCATTTTGACCCCTATGAACCTGACGTATTTCATCAAAACGGCGTCTAAATTCGATCAAAGCGAGAAGCCGATTTTCTGAACCGGGAAGGGAGTCCGCCATGCTCATTTTCACATTTCTAAATTCTTAATTTCTCTAAATTTGACTTTTTTGTTCAGTCCAAGCTTTTTCTCTTCTCTCCCTCTCTCTCTCTTCCATACTTTTTTTCTCCCCAGAAAAGGAAAAGATGTCGTAGGCGGAGTAGATGAGTTCGACCAATCAAATTATAGTTCGACTTTGGCGCATTTTGGTTTAGAAACGGGGAGAAAACACCATTCAGAGAATGAGTTAAAAGAGAAAAATTACGAAGGAATATGAGTAATACGCATGGCACTAGAGAAATTACAAATTTTACACCCCATTTAAGCCAAATATCAAAAATAAGATTATCAAATGATTTCAGGTAAGGATGTTATATTTTTTATTTTATCAAAAATGTATTTGAACACCATAAATGTTCAGCAAACCATTGGTGGCTACAGGTGGATTGGAAAAGAAAATCTGTGTGTATAGCCTAAATGATAAGAAAGAGTTATTATCACATAAGGACCTGCCATCCGTCCCATCATGTCTGGCTTTTGACCGAGACGACATTTCATTGGTCAATGGGGCCGAAAATGGACAAATTCAGATTTGGGATTTGAAGAGTCAAACGACAAAACCACGAACACTCTCGGGTCATCGTGCTCAGGTAAAATATAAAACTATTTTGTTTCAATTTTCGAATACAAATAAGAAAGGAGTTTTTCAGATTCGAGTTGATTTGTTTTTTTTCTTTGAAATATTTAGTATTTACAATATATATATAGATATATTATGATATAAATTAATAATATTATATGTTTAATATATATTATAAGGTGACGTATTTGGAGTATTATCAATATCATAATGCGAACCTTCTTTGTTCCGGTTCGAACGACACGAACATTAGACTGTGGGATATTCGCAAACGGGGAACAATATTTAATTATTCGGGTCACACCGGACCGATTACCGTCCTAAAATTTAGGCAGGAGATTACCATCACCTAGATATGTCATCAGATAACCCACAGAGCAACGGATGGCTAATTTGTACCAGATTTTATGGTTATTATTTTAATGAAATTGATGAAAATCTCAACTAAAGTCCAGATGGAAAATTTTTAGTCTCCGGGAGCAAAGATAACTTGTTAAAAATTTGGGATTTGCGAAAAGGAAACTGCATTGCAACAAAAACAGAATCTAATCAACCAATCAACGATATTAAATTTCATCCAACTGAAATGCTTTTTGCCGCTGCGGGACAGGTATTAATTATAATCACCCGCTGAGACAATGTCCGCACCCACTTATTTTTGCATTATAACGCATTCAATACCTACTACGATGATTTTTTGACGTTTTTCAAAAATATTCAGCAAATATACTGTTTCAGGAAAAAATTGTGAATTTTTACGATTTTGAAACATTTGATTTGGTTTCATTTTCGGACAAAACAAATCAAGCAATAAGCTCGATCCAATTTGATGTGGAGGGATCTAGCCTGTTCTGTCTTAGTGGAGAAAATGTTCGACAAATCACTTGGGAGCCATCATCGCTGCTAAATACCTGGGTATTGTTGCATAAATTAGCTTTCCGATGACAATAGGTTTATTTATTATTTAGCAAACCCCGTTTGGTAAAAATGGAGAAATGATGGTCAGTCACAATAAAATAATCACAGCTGGAACCAAGAGAAATACAGTTAGCGCATTTGAGATCGATACGACAGTTCAAATCGAACAGAAGCCAGTAATGGGGTAAGGGGCCCTTACAAAAGGCATACTCAAAGCTCATCGGAGCCATAAATATTTTCAAAATCCTTTCGATAAAGCGATGTAATTGCTATTTCAGGAAATCCAAAATCACGAGTACGCCACTAAATCGTAATGTAACCAACCGTAACAACGGGAATAATGTTCAAACTGAGCTCAACATGAATGATATCGACAATCCTTTTACTGGAAAACATTTGATACCTCGGTCACCGCCTCCACCTTCAAAATCTTCACCTACGCACAGCCAATCGCCCACCGAAAGCCCAGTAAAACCGACACAATCTAAAACAGCAGTTTCATCACCAAAAAAGAAAATTATTCGACCACAAAATCCAACACAAATTAGACAAAAAGACATTCCAATCGAAATTCATGTTGCTCCTAAACTTATCAATCCAAATCCATCTAAGTTGAAAGGTAAAGATAGATCATATGACCAACCCGACCCAAATTTTAGACAGGCCAAAGGCAATCGTCCGACCAAATAATTCAATGAATTTTGATAAAATGGAGAGTGTACCAATATCACCAGTAGCACGAGATTTACACGAGAAGCCCAACGCAAAAGGAGATGCTCCCAGGAAATCGTCCCAGGGATCGTCACTTGAGGAACTCGTCAATGGTACATCACATATTATACAAGTCATGCAGAGCAAAAATCTGAAATTGAGTAAAGCAAAATATCTCTGGCAAAATAGAAAAATAGGAATCGTTGTTATATCGCTCATATTTAGATTGTTGAGCAGCGTTATCACATCAAATTCGACAATTTACAATTATAGTAACGGTTAAAAAGTTGATGTTTTGCGTTCGAGTATAATGGACCGATCAATATTATATGATATATTATCAGCCCTTATTAGCCAACCAGAAGTTTGGACATTGGATATTGCCGTGGAGGCAGTTCATGGCGCAAACGAGTTATCTAGAGCTGGAGCAGTCAATCAAACTAGAATGGCGTCTGAGGTCACAAAATTCGTTCTAACCAGATTTAGAGATACATTTCAAGATGCTTTCGCGCCAGTGGTAAGTAAAACTCGGAAAAATATTAGATCACATTGCATCAGTATCATCTGTCTTTTATGTGTGACGCAGTGTTACATTTTTCGTTCTGGCATAAATAGATGATTGTCTGATTAATAAAGATTCTAATCTTGTTTATTAGATTAGTCTCCCGTCAATAAGTCACGATGAACGAAGTCAAAAATGTAAACTTATTACGAAAATGGTCGAAGAGATTCGTTCAAACTTGGAATTGAACCGCAAAGGAGAAAATATAAGTTATGCAAACACACTGCGAGAAATTGACATTATGATGACCGCAATGAAAGCATCGTAAAAAGCCTCATCAATGACGTCATAATAAGTTCAACCTTCTGACCAGCATCCACCTTCACTCCTCTAAGTGTTCTTCTCTCTGCTCAAATTCAGTTCATTTTTGTATTGTTCACAAAGTATAGTTTTACAAAAATATTTATGGTATTTAAATTAAGATGCTATCGGAAGATATTCGTGAAGAAGATCAAAAATACTTTGAACAAAGACTTCAAAAATCAATCCATTCATTACAGCCATATGCGGCGAAATGGAGGTTAGATGATTTTTAAGAGTTGAGGAACAGGTCCATAAGCTCGATGAACCATAACGAGTTTCACAATATTTCTAAATTTTTTGAAACTTTTTATTTAGGTTGATTCTATTGCTCATGACAGTGTTAACAATATTGTTCACATGGCTATGGTTGAATGATCCAAATACTTCAAATACGACATTATTCACGTCACTCAAGACACATCCCTTCTTTTTGTTAAGGTTCGTTACCCAAATCTATTCGTTATCGAAATTCTTCGGTATCTAATTTTATTTTAAGCTGCTCCATGCTGATAATAAGCTTTGTTTTTGGTATCCACCAGAGGGTAGTTGCCCCATCAATTCTAGTTCAACGAATTCGACTGGTTTTAGAAGATTATGGAATGTCAATAAGCCAAACTGGAGATCTGATAATACGGAGATAATACATACTGAACGCCCTTTGATTTGATCATTACCTGTATATACATGTAGAATATTGTATTTAATATATTATAGATATTAAGATATGGATAACTCTCAAATGGGAATGTTTGATCCACTTGGCAACTCGATGAATACGCCATCAAGTGTGCATCATCAACAACAGCACTCACAACACTCTCAGGGAACCCCACACCATCCACATCAAAATCCACAGCAAAACTATCAGCAAAATCAACATTTTAATAGTAATATGTCAAATAATCAACACATTGAACAAAAACATAACCCTGTTGGATCTTGGCAAAGAGGTGGTTGGGATTCTGGTATTCAATCAGGTAAAATAATCAATACCAAAAAATAACAAAATTCATATCAAATTATAGGCGCGACGTCTCAAACTCCATCAATTATCTCCGGCCATTCCGACCTATCTGCCATTGTCTCTGAATTTTCTGAACATATTCCCGATTTCCAGAATACCACTGTAGTACCAGCTCACCATCCAGGCCAACAACCACCGTCTGATGCACAATTAGCTGCTCAACAAGCATCAGCAGAGATGCAACAAATGTTTGACTTCCAAGATGAAGAGGGTTTGGCGACTGGTATCCCAAAGCTTATTCAATATCTCAAATCAAATGATACTGTCGTTGTTCGACAAGCGAGTCAAGTCATTCATCAGTTTTCTAAAAGAGAACAAGCTAAAATCGCATTAATCACCCACCGAGATGTTATACCTTCACTCATAGTTGTTCTTGGTAACACAAATGATCCCGAGACTGCAAGGTGAGATTACATTACTATACGAATATATTTTATATTTGTTTTATAGAGCAACTACGGGTGCTCTCCATAATGCCAGTCAGACAAAACAAGGTCGAGAACACATTTTTCAATCTGGTGGAATTCCTTCACTGGTAAAAGTTTTGGCCTGTTCCGTGGATGCAGTCGTATTCTATGCAATAACAACAATTCATAATCTTCTTCTTCATATTAAATCTGCAAAAAGCGTCGTTCGTGATACTGCCAACGGTAAGCAAAAATTATTTAATGGTTTTCACCCTCGTTTTTATATTTTTCAATGATTTTTATATTTTTGATATTTTCATAGCAATTCATCAAATGGTTTCACTCTTGAAAATGAAACAAAATGTCAAGTTCTTGGCCATTTGTACAGATTGTCTCCATTTACTTGGATATGGATGCAGTCAAGCCAAAGTCCAAATGGTTCAAGCAGAAGCTTCAGTTCACCTCGTTCATATCATGAATACATATACATACGAAAAGGTACCTTATTATGTTCGACTAATACATACAGTTTCGATATTTTACTGTTGACCACTGGGTGTCCTTGGAGCAAAAATTTTGGCTTGCGGTTGTGATTCGCAACTTGTGAACCGTAGTCATATACAATGTAGTCATAAACAATTGCCCAAGCCATGTCTAACTTACGATTTAAGCTCTTGTGGACAACGTCACGTGTTCTCAAAGTACTATCATGTTCAAAAGATAGCAAACTTGGAATCGTTCACGCTGGTGGATTTCAAGCACTGGGAAATCATTTGAACAATCCCTCTCAACGTTTGGTTACTAACTGCCTTTGGACCATGAGAAATTTATCGGATGCCGCTACTTCACTGGTAAGTTATTTTTTGTTATTTTTTACCACAAATTTACCGTTTTTTAGCCCGGATTATCAAATGTTATAAATATACTCGTTCAAAGATTACAATCGGAGGATGTTCAAACTGTTGGTGTCTCATCGGGAATTTTAGCAAATCTGACTTGTAATAATCTACAGAACAAAATCGACACTGTCAAATTCAATGGCATCGAAAGCCTTCTTAGGTGAGTTTCATATCTTGAAAAGAAATAAGTCTAAATACTAAACTAAACTCGATTTAAGAGCAATAATGAATGCTGGTGACAGACAAGAAGTTACCGAACCTGCCGTTTGCTGTTTACGTCATATCACTTGCAGGTTAATATAATATATAAAAGTTTCACTATATTTTCCCGCATAATAATTTGTATATATCCACGATGAGTGCTTCAACTTAAAATCGACGCATTTACGCAATATGCATCGGCATTGGTTCAAACCTTTGATCTTTCAGGCACAACGAAATAGATTTAGCGAATCAAAAAGTCCGAGAAGCACAAGGACTCACTATTCTTATGAAGTATTTGATGCCTGGCCAAGCAAAATATCCACTTCGAAAGGTTTTCATAATAAATATATGATATATTAATAATTGTAGAAAAAATGATATTATTTTATATTATATAATACCTAATATTTATATATCTATTATTCTAGGATTACTAACAAAGAATGATTATAACAATCTAACTAATTTAGGCTGTATTGGGCCTTCTTCGTAATCTGGCAACCAATGTTGAAAATAGAAATCAGTTGATTAATCAAATGGACTTAATAAATGTATTGATGTCACTCTTGCAATCGCTTATTCAACCATTTTTTCAACAGAGTCAACAACAACCAGATCGTGAATCACAGCAGCTAATCGATTCAAGCATTCAAGTGATGGCTGTATTTGCGAATGATCATGAAAATGTTCATAAAATTAAAAACAACGATAATCTAATGCAGACTTTGATTGGGGTAAGTGATTAAAGCAGGGTTCCGTTTTTAGTGCCTCCTCTCAAAACGTCTTAGTGCTAGTGCCTTACTTTAGCACTAAGCACTAAAAATAGTGCCTTTTGTCACTAAATAGTGCCTAAGTGAAAAGTTCATTTATTATTCAAAGCCGATAATTTTTTAAATTGAATTAAATACGTAGTTGAAAAATATAATTTATTAAGAACTAATAGGAATAATAATCCTAACCCTTGGACGTACCGGTCCGTACAGTTTTGCTCTGAAAAGGTAGAAGTACGGCTAGTCACATTCATATATTCTCCTTCAATTGGTTTCATTTTTTTCTATCGCTCTTATTCGTACTTATTTAGATGTTGCGAATACCAGCATTGCAAACATCATCTGGTACACTTTTGGGTTCAATGTGTACTGTTGATCCATCTGTTGTCAATTATTTAAAAGAAGTTGGTTGTCTCCAGCTGATTGAACAGATTCATCAAGCAAATATGCAACGACGTAAACAACAAGAACAGCGACAACGTCATTTACAACAACAACAGGTATTTCTTATCAAGCAACTGCTTGTTTAATCGATGTTAAGTGGGAGCAGCAACAACAACAAATGAATCCTGCAGCTTACAACATGCCACAAATGGCTTATCCGGATGGCGTGTCAGGTCATCCACCGGGACCGCCACCACCAGGGGCGCCACATGGTGGTCATCCAATGACTCATCCTAGTATGACACCAAATGGACAACCAAATTATGATCCAAATTACAGTGCAATGGGTGGTGGTCATCCTCCACCTACAGCTGGTCATCCAATGCATCCCGATTATCATCATTCCCAATCCCAAGGAATTCATCCACAGCCACAAACGCCCCAAGATGTTCATCCTATGCCTATGAGCAATTGGTTCGAACCAATGTAACCCTGCCTCATGACCAGAATTTCGTTCAAAAGAGTATTTTCCATTTCAAAAACATGTGATGGTCTGCAACTTTTTGTTCGAATTACGGATTTTCTGTTATTTTCAAAATCTCGTTCTAGTGCCAGCTTCTTACCTAATCTCTTTTCCACTCTTCCTTTGCACACCAAAGAAAAAAGCCTATCTAAGTACCAAGTACTAGCTTTCCACTTTATTTATCATGAGAATAAATGCAGTTTCTGATGTAAAATTATTTTTATTGTTCTAGAATGTCATTCCAGGCGGAACGGGAAAGCTCAGATGCTCAACAAGCACTCCAAACATTTTGGCAGAAACAAATTCAAGAGGTAAGAATTGGCTGAGGCGGACAGAACGATTAATTTTCGTACACGGGCCAGTCCCCGAACGATATTCCGACAATTCCTAAGGGACAATTTTTCAGATGAGAGGACTGGGACCTATGCATTTCAAGTCTCAAGAGCTACCATTGGCTAGAATAAAAAAAATAATGAAGGTACGAGCACCCTTAATATGTATATACCTTGAAAAAAGAGAAAAAACGAAAAGGGTTTAGATTGATGATGATGTCAGAATGATCAGCTCAGAAGCACCACTTTTATTTGCAAAAGCTGCTCAAATATTCATTACTGAGGTAATACAAAATACCAAATACCATAATAGTATGCATAAAATTAAGTTAACATTGCGAGCATGGATTCACACAGAAGATTCTAAACGAAGAACACTCCAGAGGAATGATATAGCAATGGCTATTACCAAGTTTGACCAGGTAAGGTCATTTATGATAATTTATGGTCATTAATGAAATAACGATAACCACGATAATTTCTCCGCGGGTATAATTCAAGATCACTAGTACTCCAGAACCAACGCAATATATTTTTCTTATACAGGAACGTCCGTTATACAGTCTGTCATTTTCCGCAAATCATATCGGATGTGTTAGGGCATCGGATATTTTCTCGAAGAGGGAAAGAATATGATGGGAGGCTTGACCTAATCAATTACTCATAGCCTATGAGTCATAGAATGTAGTATTTCCACCACTAATTATGGTATAAATGAGTAAATTGAAATTATGTTATCCTAATGGAGTTCCCATGGGATTGCTTTCTCCCGTCGGGGTCACTTATAAATTTTTAACTGATGACTCATTATTTAGTTTGATTTTTTGATTGATATTGTACCACGAGAAGAGATTCACAAAACGGGAAACCAAGAACAAGTTCCACAAACTGGTCAAGCTCAAGTGGTTAATCAGGCCGCGCCAGTTTCAAATAATGGTCAATCCCAGGCTATTCAACTCACTTCTTCCGGTTCTAATGGATCTAATGGACAGGTTAATGATATATAAATTATATTTAATATAATGATTTTACAAAGAAAAAGTGATAGCTAGAACTCGAGTTTTAAATTTCTATCAACTTCACGGTACTTTATCAATTAGAGACGTGATTATATGGCTTGAGCCTTTCAAACCTTAAGACTAAAGGCTTTAGTCGATGATAGAATACAAAGATTTCGATTTTGCCGATAGAAAAAATAACGATGAGAAATATTTAAGAGAAATTTATTGATTGTTTAGGTCCAGTACTATGTGACGTTGTCAGCTGACCAATTGCAAAACGCGGGAGGGCAGCAAATCGTTGTTCAGCAGTCTCAATAACTCTTTCTTCTCTCTTTCTAAACACTGAAAAACAAAAACTGCCTTCTCAAACTCTAAAAAAGCATTTTCAATTCAGAATGATGAAGGTGAAAAAAGAGGACGGTAGAGAAGATTATTTTTCGAAAGTCTATGATTTGAAAGAAGAGCTTGGTAAAGGAATGGTTTTTGTTTTAATTTATATCAGTTAATTTATCAGTTTTTTGGTAGAAAATACCTCGATATTCAGATGAAGATCATTTCAGATTTGAAGAACTCATTTTTCGGACCCCCCGTTAATCAATTTGAGTAAAATTCTGGGGATTGTAACTAGAAATAATGCAACGTCTCGTATAGAGCACACTTCCGGTCTGAGGTCGGAACCGGAAGTCAAAAATGTGACGTTGCATAACTTCAGGGTCGACTATATACATCCCCGGAGTTTCATTCAGGGGTACCATCCTCAGCGAATTTTGCTCCCTTGATTTATGGACCATAAATTATGGTCCTTAGCCTGAACAGCAATAAAACTGAATCGCATTGAATAGCATATTTTTGTCTAAACCAATGAAAGGTGCCTTTTCCGTTGTTAAAAGATGTGTTCACAAAAAGTCAAACGAGGCCTTTGCAGTGAAAATGATTTCCACTACGAAGATGTCAAAACGTGATTTTGAAAAACTTGAACGCGAAGCTAGAATTTGCCAAAAACTGAGGCACGAAAATATTATTCGTCTTCATGAAACGATGAATGATGAGAAAAAGTAAGTTTTTATTTTATTTTTGTGTTTTGCTTATTTGTTTCATAGTCATTATCATTACATGATATTCGATTTGATTACTGGTGGTGAACTGTTTGAAGATATTGTTGCAAGGGAGTTCTATTCTGAGCGTGATGCATCCAGATGTATTCAACAGATATTAGAAGCTGTCAATTATTGCCACAGAAACAGTATCATTCACAGAGGTAACTAATTTACTATGAGGGGCGTGTGTCTCAACCGTTCAATATTTCCTTAAACCTTAAATAGCTTAAGAAGTACTGAAAGTTGAAAAGGTGAACGTTGTTTGACCGTCGTATAACATTAGTCTCTTAAGATTTGAAGCCCGAGAATCTTCTCCTGGCATCGAAATCAACAGGGGCAGCCATTAAACTAGCCGATTTCGGACTTGCTGTCGAAACTACCAGTGACAATGTTGAATATTTTGGATTCGCAGGCACACCAGGATACCTATCACCAGAAGTAATTAAAAAAGAAAAATACGGAAAAGCCGTCGATGTTTGGGCAATTGGTGTTATTCTATACATTCTACTAGTCGGATATCCCCCTTTCTGGTACGTTTCAGAATATTGCAGCAATATAATATTATTTATTTGTATTCCTATGATATATCTAAAAAAATTGTTTTAGGAACGAGGATACCAAACTTCTTTACGAAGCAATCAAGAAAGGCGAATATAATTTCCCCTCGCCGGAGTGGGATACGGGTAAATATTGTCTCTAAATAATGACCCATTTTATAAGGTTAACCTAAAATTCATAGATTTTTCGTCGCAGCAGAATACGTGTTTTGTTCTGAATGGCCGTACTCTCATTTGTTTATTTTAGTGTCACGTGAGGTGAAACAATTAATTGACTCCATGCTTGATGTTGATCCAACAAAAAGGATAACTGCTGCGGGTGCTCTCCATCATCCATGGGTGTCGAACCGCGAGAAAGTTGCTCAAGCCGTTCATCGACAGGTTTGTTAAAACTATTCACTTTTATAAAATGTTTCAAAAATCCGTTTTAGGCTACCGTCGATTGTATTAGGAAGTTCAATGCTCGTCGTAAGATGAAAGCTGCAATGACAGCTGTATTCACTGCAACGAGTACGGGAATGAAAACCCGGCCATCTTACCAAGCTGCTGGTAAATCCGATGACCAGATATTCGGTTCTGAAAGATCTGTCAATAAAGGATCCTCAAGCGAATTCGAAGATCAGGATTTAAAAAATAATAAACCAAAAATTCACATTAAAGAAATCGAAACGGTAAAACTGAAATATTAATAGTCTTTCCACTTTTTAAAACCGCTTTTAGATGTTTGCAAGATTACACGATTCGATTAAAAATAATGACTTTGAAGAATTCAAGAAAATTGTAGATCCATCAGTGACTACATTTGATCCCGCATGTAAAGGACACATGCTGAATGGCCTATCATACCATGAGTTCAATCTTCAAGCCCAAACCCAAAATTCAAATCTAAAGATCAGATACCACTTGAACAATGCCTCAACCAAGTTAATCTCATCACAATCTGCCATTACGACTTGCTCGATAGTCAAGCAGACTTCATCGCCTGATTCAATAAATGTAAGTGGTCTAAAACGATATTTAAACCAAGCCTATCAATACTTAAAAATCATTGAATCTCCTCCACCCTAAAACTTTAGTTAACTGAATCATACGATGAAACTAGAGTTTGGGAAAAGAAAAATGATGGGACCTGGCGCAATGTACATATTCATATAAGCTAACTGCCTTCTACTCGACAGCGCCATCAAGTGGTCGACCACATTTTCAAGTATGGTGCTCTGATGAGTCATGCTGACTAGTATGATGTAGATTTGATTGTCTTTAGGCTTCCTCTTCACTATTCACATTCAAAAATGCAACTTAGTATTTTAAAACTGTGCTATTTCTTCACTTTTCACACCGAAGACTAATTCCTCAAGGTCAAAATCGTTTCTTCAAATTCACAAAAATTAAATTTGACCTTATTTATGACAAATGCATGACTTAAACTCTGACCAAGCTCACACTTTATTTATAATCCCACTTTATTTGTAATAAATCGAAACATAAAATATGTGGAATCTTGAATACATTAGCAACAAAATTTGTCTGGTCCTGGTGCGGTGCTGACCGAGGATTTTTTTGCCATTTTTATATCTTTCATGTTGAGTCTAACATTGTTGAGTATGAGCGGGAACCGGTGTTTCAGCCTGAAACTTTCAGGTCTGGACAATATTTTTCAAAATTAAAAAGGCCAGACGGCAGAGCACTACCCGGAAGTTTATCAAGGGAGACTAAAGTGGAAATTCCCTACAACACATACCATGGTAAATCATATGATTACAAGTAGTTTATTTCATAAGGAAGAAAAGTATCATGAATAAAAGTGGGAGGAAATTGCAGACGCCGCCGCAAGCAGCTTTGCACGCAAGATTGAGATTTTGAATATCTTCACGAGAGGTCAGTGGATACGAACTGAAATAATTATTTTTATTGAATCATAATATTTTGAAACAAATTTTTAAAACGTTTAAAGATCTTACTTGAGGCCAGCTTGAAACTCAGCATTGGCTGCACTACAAGCTGGATCATCAAAATTTCCAACGACACTAGTGACAATGTCTCCAGCAGCATTGACAACACCGCCTGCGACGTCGGCAACAACATTGACAGCTCCATCAGCAACATCAGCAGCTACATCAACAGCACCGCCAAGAAGACCTACAGCCTCATTTGCTATACCTTCAACTAAAACTCCTTTTTGATGAAGTATGTATACGGACGCAAAAGGCCGTCTGCGGACGGACAACTCATCAACGTGAACGGAGATAAACGGTCCTACAGGTGGACAAAATCCGTCCCTGAAACTCACCCGGGTTGAAGCAAACTACATGTACATGATATGAGACATGTCAAATGTAGTCTTCAAATGTTTGCCGAACACTAACCTAAAGTGGAAACTGAACTTCCCATATTTCTCTTTTTGGAAATGAAATTTACGTTCTTTACGTACAATTTAATAACACTCCTGTAAAGAATAGAACGTATCATATTCAGAACGAATGTTTTAGGCCATAATGGTCTACGTCGTAATTGCGGTTTAGAGTTCAAAACTTTTTCCAAGTTTATGGCTAGCTAAGATGTTAACACTCACTGTCCACCGGAAATGAACTTGAAATGAACCAAAAACAGTATTCTAATTGTTAATTTGTCAAAATCTATGCATTTTAACCGCATGGTGGTGCCAGAGAACAATGAGCTCAAAAAACTTAAAATGGCTCTCGTGCACCTCCTGCTGATCAAATTAACTCATAGATTTTTTAGTCGTGAAAGGCAGTCTTAATTCGGAAATGGTCATTAAATGACCTTTTTATGACCCTTCATATTGAAAAGTGGACTGGACTCATTGAAAGGACCTTCTTATGATTGGACTCTGAACTACATCGCAGATGCTTGTTTTACACCTGTTGTCTTATCCATACAGTTGACAGTTAATTCATTTTAACACTCTCTGATTTACAGTTGCAGTTGCGGAAATTCAATTTCGAAAAACTTTTATTTTGAAATCAATTTCTCATACATGATCCCTATAGGGCCCTAGTCAGGGAACAACGGACCGAAACGGACCGTTCTCCTAACTTTTTAGTGATTCAGATTTACGAACCTACCTCATCTTATGAACGATGCCTGAGGTTTTCGCATTAAGGTGCATTCGGTAACGGAATATTGATAAACGGTTTTCTGGTATAGAATTTCGCAGTAGGACTCTTTGCTGAACGGTGAACCTGCGTTGAGGGGAGCCGATATCACACTGGGACTAGAATCGAATTGACAGGAAATCGGAAATAGTCAGATAGACATCGATTTCAATTTCCAGCCAAATCGACCAAATCAAAATTCTAATTTTCGTGATATTTGTTGCTTGAACTCTCCTTATTGGTAAATCACACAAGCAAAATCCAAAAACTGGAAACTTCACCGAGCGTGTTTGGCAGAAACAAAATCCAGTTTTCTTTTTTGATTTTTGGAAGCTTCACCGGGAGTGTTTGGCGGAAACAAAAATTGGAATGTTCAGAGAAACTCTTCCGTACAATTTTGATTTGGTCAATTTGGCTGAAAATTGAAATCGATGTCTATCTGACTATTTCCGATTTCCTGTCAGTTCGATTCTAGTCCCAGTGTGATATCGGCTCCCCTCAACGCAGGTTCACCGTTCAGCAAAGACTCCTACTGCGAAATTCTATACCAGAAAATCGTTTATCAATATTCCGTTACTAAATGCACCTTAATTCGAAAACCTCGGGCATCGTTCAGAAGATGAGGTGGGTTCGTAATTCTGAATCACTAAAAAGTAAGAAAACCGTGATCTTTACTGGGAAAAAGGATAATATCACGAATTTCGTTGGTGTTCAAATAAATTTTAAACAGCTTTCAAATCCGTGAATTCTCAAATTGACGTAGTTTCACATATCTAATAAAAGATTTAATGACGTTTACACCATATGGTCCGTATGTTTGATATACTATAATTCATACGGTAGAACAGTTCATACAATGTAGTATGATACAGGGCGTCATACAGGTGGTAAACTCAATCTTATGTATGATTGACAGACCTGTAAATAAAGACCGTATGCGTTGGCTTACTTTATTTGTAGCGTAACTTAATTAGGAATCGGTAGCGTACATTATAATTTCTAATAAATCATTTATAATATGCGGTTTGTACAGTATTTTCTGGCAGTCGTGTGCCAATATTTCACAAGGAGCGCTCGGAGAACCATTATCTAACATACAGATTGAAAAATTGTCGCGATGGTAAATATCGCCAGTTCCTAATAGACTGTCTATACACTAGCTAGACTTCGATTTCTGGAAAGACCTGAATTATGACGACGATGCAAACCATGCAAAAATTCTATTTTGGAAAATCAAATTGAATTTTCTGAAATGCTATTCAGAATAGCCTATTCTTAATGATTGAATATGAATTTGAATGATTCTGAGTTTTTAGGTAAAATTGATAATTTTTTATCAGACTAATTGTAGAAATCGGCCTTGCTTATCAAGTACTATAACGTCTGGTATGAGTGAAGAATTCTTTGAAACCTCTTGAAAATAAAATTGCATTTTAAGTACGGACAATTAAATCGTTCAAGGGAATCCCAAAGTCCTATAACGTCAAAAACTTACCATCTTGACATGGAAAACGATACGTTTCAATGATGTCTTTCGTTTCGTTGAAAATTGATGATAATTATCATTTATAATACACCAATTAGCTTAAAACCGGGAATGGCATTTGACGGTTTAAACGAACAGTAAAAAATGTAAAAAATATCGCTTCGAAACTGTCCTCTCCCTAATTAGGGTCTGGTTTGAAAGAAAAAGCTTCCTCTCAGAGTAACAGAATCAATGGTTAAATCAAAATCGACGAAAAATTATCAAGACATGTTCTTATTTATTCTGCTTAATCAAACTCTAAGAAGTTCTTAATAATTCTTCTGGACCAAAATCAATGAGAACAATTGAAATCGCAATTTATCCGGCTGATTAACCGATTTAAGATCCAAGCCAATTCTGAAGATGCCGACTAAAACCACCATCAACATGCTGGGAGACCAATTTTTCTTCAGTGTATCCGATTTTCCGATCAATGTCCGACAAGGGCGCTCTGTAAAGATTTCCATACTGACAGTGAAATTCAAGCATAATTTAAAAATGCGAAATAAAAAATGTGTGCAAAGTCGAGTCTTCCGAACCCCATCATTAAGTTTTATAAAGAAATTATATGAAGAAAATTTGACTTTTATCAGTTCAAACTGTGAATATAGTTACGACCGGTTTCAATCACATAAGTTATGTAACAGAATTGACTCTGACTAAAATTGGACAATTGGTCAATAATGACCTATCGACGTCTACAAGAAACTGATAAGTGTAAGGTTGCACCATGGTATAATTTTTCCGTTGGCATAAGTTTTTGAGTTGGGTACTTGAGTGTTAAATTGATAAAAACGAGATCCATACGGGACCTTTCAACGAGTGATAATATGGGACCTGATATGAAAGGAAAAGTTATAAAGCTCTTATCAGATCCGTTCAGGACCAAATAATTTAATAAGGGATACTCGTGATTGTGGGAAAAGGTACTAGAAGGATTTATAACGTTTCTAACAGGTATAAACAATAACCAGGCCATAGTCTGAAACAGGTGGGATGAAGAAACGTTCTAGATCAACTAAAGAATCAAGCGCATACTGTAGTTTATCAACAGTAGGTACCCGATACAGCTGTAGTTTTTGGGTTTTTGATGTTTTTCGTACATGTTCTACATGTTCTGCGTACCATATTTCGAATATTTTTTCCTAACTTTTGTCACATGACCTGCTCAAAAATTAATTTTGAAATCTTCGGAACTTTGAGCTCTAGATAAAGTAATGAATTTCCGTTTGGGATAGTCACATGATCACTTGAAAGCTTAATCCAGATGACTAGAAGAAGGTGATTTAATGGCTCAATCAAGCTCTAGAACCTGGTATATACTTGAAAGTTCCTCAGAACAGCCTTAAAATAGATGGATATATTGAACTGAAAACCCCATTGACGCACATTTGACTTCTATCCGACTTTTTTATTCTTAAAACCTCCGTCTACTGTAGTATACAGGTTTTGGTAGCTTACACTTAAATGCCCCCTGTACTTCAAATCATACTGAATTTAACGTCATAACAAGCCGGTGAAAATTGATTAAGTGGCACAAGAAAATCAAGTTTCAATCTTCAGTTGAAGCCTTCCTGAAGACTTCGTAAAGTTGAATTCTTAACTGAAGTATATAGACATGTCAGGTGTAAGATCATCCATCTCGTGATGATCAACCTAACCCAGCAACGGCATTTAATCAACGGTTAAACGGACCTGGACCTGCGCACAGGTTAATCCTATTAATCTGTAAAATACAGCTTCGTACAGATTTTCCGTACCTGCATTTTTGGAGGTGTCACAATCCGTCTTGGCGCCCCACCGAGTATTTTGACAAGAAGAGCCTCCCGTTGAACCTAACCCAGTATGACGTCTCGAATTCATTCTAATCCCCAGATTGCCGTTTAAAATACTGTATTCACATTTAATCAGTATTTTATCATATGATGCCTCAAATAACTGCCAAGGTTTGCGATCGTAAATTTAAAAGTTCAGGTACTATGAACAAGTGAGTGTATGTGAACAGTTATGATTCAGTCATAAAATGGCCTTAATCAAATTTGACGGCATTTGAATGAAGTAAGATTGAATGAAGTAAGAAGGCCATGGGCGATTGTGAAGTAGAAAACATTCTGAAACAGAAATAAATTATTTTCGCTCGATTTACCCTTGACAGAAAATCGAAATCGATGTCTATCTGACTATTTCCGATTTCCTGTCACTTCGATTCTAGTCCCAGTGTGACATCGGCTCCCCTCAACGCAGGTTCACCGTACAGCGAAGACTCCTACTGCGAAATTCTATATCGAGAAACCGTTTTCACAAAGTTCCGTTGATAAACTGCACCTTGCAGCATGCATCTCGGACACTAGCAACAGGTATCTACAGGAATGTTTGGCCCGCGGACCCTGGAAAGACATTTCAATTTGAAAAAAAGTCACCTGATATAAGTAACATGCTTATCTTATAGACAAATTAAAGAAATAGAATCATTGAATAGAACGAATGGAATCGACTTTAGGACAATTTCTATTCTACATCCGAATGATAAAAATTATAAATATAGAAATCGGAAAGACTCAATTGATTAACTTGAGATAATAAGTTGTTTAACTTTCAATAGTCCCAAAAGATAAGCATTTTTTGTACCGTTCACAAGTCCATATATTTGTCCCGATAAAAAACTGTCCTTGAAACGGACAAATTGCCCTTATTGTCGGATAAGCTGTCCGTGACTCTTAAACGGCTTTTGAAGTTCAGAACACCATAAAAAGGTCTGGACACTCAATATCCGTTTGACAAGGGGACAGTCCCGGACTGGTGAGTAATTCAATGCATAACAAATGTTAATCTAAATCGGAATTTGTGCATTTATTCTCGGCAGGTCACTTTCACTATCCCGCACAACCAAAAATGTTCACCGCTCAAAATGCCGCTTGATCATTGGTCAATTTTGTTTCCGGTTTTTCTATAGCTCGGTTGGATATTTTAATAGTCGGAAATTGTTTTGATATTCTTGCTCGGTATGGACTTTCTGATTTAAACGTCAGATCTTATCACAGACACCTGTGATTGGACATGAGTATTCAAGGACATTATTGGCCAGGTGAGACTTTTGTCACTGATCACGTGAAGATGCATGAACACGATGCTTCTGAGGTCTGAAACTCCTTGAAGTCGACGTGATATAGAACACGACTTATGAATAGAAATAAAGTGGATTTCTCGATTTATTATTGAATCTGAACTTCATCTCTAGATATCTGGTACTGACGAAATAATTTATGGTACTCACTAGAAGGTGTTTTCGAGGAATTTTATGAATCTATTCCAGAAATCCCAGAGCAATTTTATGAGTATAATTCTAGTGCCATTTATGTCAAAACCGTAAATTGAGTGGAAATTTTAAGGGTACCCGGTACCGGTAAGATGTCCTGCAAAATATATGTTGCATGTGACTGACTATACGACATGGACTATTCGACAATTGGCCATAAAATTTTAAGGCATTTTTATAAGCAGGTACGATGTCATTATCACGGCTAGAATTCCGATGTTTTGATGAAGAATTTGATGTTTTTCGTACATGCACTCGTACATACACTCGTAAATATACTGCGAGTACATTACCAGAAATCAAAAGACAAACGGTATTCTGAAAATACCGGAATTTTAAGTAAATGGCGGCAAGACATGTAAAACATCATAAACGGGACGTAACTCTGGTATTCATCATTATCAAACCAGCACTTGCATGAGTATTTGAATAAGCTAGCTTGTAGATTAAGTTGTAAAAGGATTTGGTATGTCCGGGGTTAAACGATAAACCATTTGTTTTAAGTGCAATTAGATTGGGGCAAATCATGGAGTTCGAAATTTAGTTTGAAAAGGTATTTTGAAATTTCTAATTTAAACTTAGAACTTCGAGGAAACTTCGAAAAACTGGACCATTTTCTTTCAAAATAAAAATTTTGTGCAAGGAAAAATGTTCGCATCAGTTCAGCTGATTCAGCTGTATAATACCGCTATATTTATGCTATATATTTCGCATTTTTCTTGGTAAAATGCAATAATCTCGTATCTATAGACGTACACCTGGAAACCTAGCTACTCAGCAATAATCTTTTTTATTTCCGCCCCCTTTATAATGAGGGAAGATGGACCATACTTTCAAGCCTTGACTTTTTGTATTTGTCTACTAGAAGGCCTGGTACTTCTAGACCAGGTACCACACTGGTAAAACTGTTTGTTATTCAACTGCCGTGTTACTGAGTGTTTATGGAATGCGCTATTCTTGGAATCACCTGAAATCATGAAAGAAAACGAGTGACAATCATAGATTCATAGAAGTTTTTTGCGAATACGATCAAGAGATATTTTTGAGAGTTTCACACGTTGAGCGATTTATACTTAAAGACTCATTTGATAAGTTCGTCCGGAAATCCGTTCCGAGTTTTATCGCCTGGCGCACGCTGAGTTTGAGAAAAGATTGTTGATATCATGCTGTGATTAACCTGTGACGGTTACACTGAGTTACCACTGTCAAGTTTATAATGCGTACTACGCTGCGTAAGGGTTAAATTGTCTCCCCAGGGTTAGATTATTGATAGACCTAGTTTGGCCTTGTGACTGAATTTTAAATAAGACACTCAGAGGGGGTCAATAACACCCTAAACCATCGTGACCCATGTCTAAATGACAGTTTACCTGAAAATTACACGCTGATTTTAAGTCAAGGGTCAATATTTTGATATAGGTATATAACAATTTTATATAGGGGGTACGACTCGTACCGTTCGAGTCGTACGGCACGAACGATCATGACATCTGATGTTTCATGAGGAGTCATCCTGGCGTGTATCTACGTGTATTTCAGGTGAACAACCTGCAGACATGAGTACAGACAACTTCGAGATAACATCAAACCTGTTAAATCTCAGATATGACTAAAATTTGAGTTACGATTGTCGTAAAGTGAACTTTGTGCTCCAAACTGAATTTATGCACTAACGTACACTTGCGCAGCAAGTAAATTTCTCAATAGTTGCCTATCCAACAAAATACCATAAAACATTAACGGATATTAATCAAACCGACCAAAAAATGAAAATTCTAGATTATGATTTTTGCATGAATAGATAGCTGGAACTGTTACAAAGATTTTCGTTTAATAGAATTCATATAAAAATTAATGGTTTGAAATCCAACTTTAGACGCAAGAGGGCTTTAACCGACTTAGATGATAGTCATCCTATTTAAGCGTATTAAAAATTAACTGCGTCTAGAGGTACCGTTCATATTCTGAGATTGTGCAAATTACCACAAACTGTGACTTCATAACATGGTTTGGGACCATATGGTTGTCGTTGTTCAAAATTGCGGCAATTGCCCGGTAGAAATAATGAAAAATGAGTTATATCGTGAAAGGATGTTCATTACGGCATTTCTTCAAATTTTTAACTGTCATTTTTGTTATAATTTGACAGTGTTTTTTAAGGTTTTTGCAATTTAATACATTGATATATTATAGGCCATTACTGTATTGAGTTGCAGCTTTGTTGGGATTCTTTTCATTTTAGTGGTTAATTTCAGGTGCTTTTCATTTGGCTTTCTAGCGCCTCGGACGTAGATAGTCGGAAATACATGTTGGTTATACTAAGATTAAGGATGGAGAACGGACCTGAAAGGGGCGATAGGGAGAAGGGGAGCAGCTCAGAGCACTCTCTCTCAGGTCGCCCATCAGCTCTATCACTGGTCGTTACAATTACTCGATCCTATAAAACCCAATTCGAAACCAATTTCAAATCAGAATCAAATTCAATTCACTCAAACTCACCTTCAATTATAAATATATACCATTTACCAGAAATCAGAAAAAAATATCAGCAAGTTTTTAAAAAAGTAAAAAAAACACTATTTGAGTTTTCATAAAGAGATCTTCAAACAGAGATTTAAAATGATGAATACAGGACAGAAGAGATCTTATCCATTCTCAGACGACGAAAACCATGCTGATCAACAGGTAAACCCTTATTTTACAGCAGACTACATACAAATACACTAAAATCAAACAAAAATGCATAAAATTATTCATTTTCATGAAAATTGAGGGTTTTAAACGCACTTTTAGGCCTCAAAAACGATCAAAAGAGAGATTGAACCTCAAGAAGAGGAAATTGAATCTATTGAAAATCCAAATGTTGAACCAAACAGGTAAATCCGGGTGAACCTAACCGTCAGTGTCCGGGTCGAGTCCGGGATGTCCTGATTGTTTTAAGAAAGCTGAGGAAATTATCATTGAAATGACTATTGTATCCT
>SCLD01126127.1:0-25479 GCA_004367895.1 Oikopleura longicauda
ACTCTATGGCTAAGACCAAGGAAAAAATGATCTCCAATCGCGCTCGAGACCGTGGACGTGAACGTGACCGTCAAATGTCTCACCGTCATCGGTACCGAGAGCGAGCTGGGAACCTGACTCGGAAGTCCCCAACTCGGGGCCAACCGTCTCAACGACCAAAAGAGTCACGTGCTGTGGAACCACATAGAAAACGATCTCGTTCCCGATCTCCCAGCTCTAATTTGTCTGACGATGATAGATTAGCTAAGAAGCGTTACCAAGAACCCAATTTGGATGATGAGATTAGCCGCGCTCAACAAGTTGTCAAAGACTTGCGGGCTCGGCAGAAGCAAGCCCAGTTGCACCAAACTGCCTGGGGCCCAATGCAAACGATTCAGCAGGCGATTCATACGGACCCTACATTTATCGATAAGTTACTAAAGTCTGCGCGTCAGACAGTCCGCAATGAAAGTTCAGAAGAATCGCCAAAGGAATCGCCAACGGACATCAAACTGATGCCAAAAGAAACTCACAAAGATGACCGGAATGATACTCGGCGTAGTAATCGAACACGGATGCATGGAAATGATGTTGTGAGACGACCATCTTATTCGGACTCTGTATCCCCTGCTCCATCCACGTCACCTATGGCGAAGAGCTCTTCTCGTGCTCAAATTCACGATTGGCCAGAGGTTGATCATCATCGTAAAATATGAACCACTCAGAATAAATGACATGAAGAAGGCGTGGGTGCCACCGCCACAACCATTTCCACCAATCATGCCACCGTTGGTTCCCCCTCAATCGAATTCAATTATGTCATCAGGACAATCAGGACAGCTCATACCACCACGCCGCAATGACCGATATCACTATGACAGATTCAACACAGCACCACCAGTTAGAGATTATGGCCCAATCCCCCCAGCTTCTACAACTGCACCACCTGCACCACATGCACCTCCTGCGCCACCTACAGAACCACCAATTATCCGACAAAACCCACCCCGAAACTACAATATCAATGGGCAGCGCAAACTTGGATCACACCTAATGTGTTATGTGCCTGGACATCAATTACCGCTTAGTCAGTTCAATCGTAAACCTGTTTCAAACTGGTGCAAAGAATCCCGTTACGGTGACCCTGGCACCTGGAAATCACCAATGGAATTCAGTATCAAATTCATCCTACCCAATGAAGTTGCTTATGAAGACTATAACAAATCCCCTCTTCTCGTCGAACATTTCCGCTGTATCACTTTGGGCCACCCAAACTTTGCTAAGGAATCCCTCATCAATTTAATTCCACTACTAGCTGGAATTCGTATTGCAGATCCGAACACGCAATATCGTCCCTTGAACAGTGAAGCTATTTGGTACAATGATAAACGACCTGGAGAAAAGGACTTCACTCCACACACCAAAATCTCCCGAATTCATTTTTTCAATGTGCTTGACATGATTGCAGTAAGTGTCCTCACACGTGGCTCAGTGCGAGGCAACGACAGCGCATTTGCAAAATGGTATGCTTCTACATGTGCAGCTGTGGTTCCTGTGAATTATAATGCCTATGTCTGTATTATTCCGGAACCCCTCGAGCTAGAAAACCAGGTGCGAGTACTGTTGGCTCAATTGACTGATTCAGTTAGTGGCCGTTCCGAAACCTTTTACAGCGTTCATTGTGCCAGTGAACATGGAGTAATGGGAATCTTTCCAAAGACATGGAAACATTGCCCAGCTGGATATCATGCCACGCAACCGCATTTCACCACGTCAGTTCTTGCTCGTTCAACCTCCAACTTTCAATTGACGCAATGGCAGAAAGATGAACTAGCTCTTCAACCCACAGCTGTGGATCCTATGTTACAGCCAGCGATGTCTCAGGCAGGCTTTCATTTCTCCTGGGGGAAAAAACACGATTGGACCAATGGCAGCACATGGCACAAGCAAATTGATCTAAAATATGTCCAACAATTGTTGAAAATCAGGCCTCACACTTTGGAACCATCAGCTGTAGAATATGTATTGAGACACGTAACATACTGTTCCAATGTGGTATTCAGTCGTCGTACAATACCCAATCGATACAAATTGAGAGATCTTTTCAACGAGCCGGAGTTCCAAATGACCACGTGGTTGCCAGCTGACATTGTTCGACTCGGGAGACTGCCTGGGGTTGGGGTGCCGCCAGCTAAAACCAATTCTAAAAATCACTCCAAAATAGTCACCAAAGCACCTCAACCACCCAGCACCGAAGTGTCAACAACTTTGGTGGTACCAGCTGGTACAGATCAGAATACTGGTCCTCCTGTGACGATTGAGCAATTACAACCTATGCTTGATGATTTGATTCAGACTCACATGTCCACCCTAAATACTACTTGGCAAGCCAGCTTAAATGCTCATAAGGCTGTTTTAGCTGAACAGTTAGCTGCGGACAAGTTGTTCAATGCTAAACGTATAGACTCTTTATTGACCTCTCGTGTAACAGATCCCTGTTCTATTGATGGTGAGGTCATTGCTAGTTTACGATCCACTTGTCAATCCTTGACTAATCAACTTAATTACGTATATACTGTATGTATTAGTCAAATAGCTGGTCTTAAAGCACGTGACAGTCTGAATCAATGTATGAAGATGATGGAACTCAGATTTCCGGAAACCGCCAAAGTACCTCTACCACCCAACAAAATCACCTTGTCTGAATTCCAAAAGATGATGAGTGCGCTGGAATCGGCATGGCATGCCACGGAAAATATGCCTGAAAAAGTCACTTTAGGTGCAAGAGTTCCACTACCAGATTGTGCTCGTTTAGTTGGGTCCGATTCCTTTTCTATCACCAAACCGCGAGTACCACATAATATGGACCACATGGTCCGTGGCCTACAACTTGCTAAGCGGGATAAAAGTAAGTTTGTAATGAAAAAAGGGAAAAATGCTGGTACAGCACGAGCGGACACAAGCCCTAAAGTGATTCGAAGTAAACCTGTGCCCAAAGAAGGAGCTTTGTTAAAACGAATGCTGGAAAATGGATTGAAGAAAAGCGAAACATTCAAAGATGATTCTGGATATGTTGGGCCTGCTGCAAATGTGGATACGGTAGGCCCATCAGAACTGGACGGTACGGAGCATTTGGAAACTGAAGAATCTACGCAAGCATCCAAAGACTCCACTGACATGGACCACTGGGTCCCATGGCCTGAAGAAAACATTCCGGATGCTATTGAAGAGGTTGTAGAAGATAATGATGCAACTGACCGCAGTCAAGTTGATATTATCTTGGATGTTAACGAGTTGTCTCAGGCCCAGCCGGCGGATGAATTGTCTCCAACACAAGCTACGGCGGAGAACTCTGCTGTAGTTGAAGTTGATGCCCCTCAATATGAGGCTATTGAAGCTAATCCAGATGGTGATGACCATGATGTCGCAGACATCAATGTCGCACCTGTAAGTGATGTAATACCTTATTATTCCAGCCCTGACCTTTTTCATTATCGAGCCATTCATCCTTTAGATGCTTTAATTTACACCAGAAACGTCAAACTAATTCGTGAAGGTGGGGCCATTAATGCTTACCGTAATTATAAAGTACCCAAAGAATTCGACCCAGACCACTTACGGTATAAAACTTCATTAGTATACTTGAAGAGTGAATATCGAATCAACCTTATTCGATTAGTTCTCGCTCTGGTTCCATCATACTTTGCACTAGCACTTGATATCATCCAAAACGTAATGCCCAAACAGATTGCTTGGAAATATAACATGATACACTCTCAAGCATGGAAAATTTCAAAATGGTTCCGTGACCAAGACTGGACCACTTGGTCTAATATGGCCATTACCTTAGCTGATCATAGTTTAGCAATTCATGATGCTCACCTTTTCGAGTTTCCTAGAGTGTCGAGTCAATTTATTTTTACACTAGATACGATCCTTCGTACACTCTTACCTAACCTGCCCATTAATATCTCGAATATGAAGCTTAAATATGTAATGGCTCGACTAATTCATTCTGACCCAAGCCCAATGATTGAGGCCATCCGCGCCCAAGCCCAACGAACCCTTAACCAACGTGTTTTAGTCTGCGAGGTTGCGACCCCGAAGACCAAAGCAGGATTTGCCAATCGAGTAGCGAGTAAGTTATTTACATCTCACGCTAAAACAAAATCCTATTTTCATACCTTTAAGTACATTCCGCAAGACTTTGCCCACTTCGAGCGCTCTTATTACGAATTGATTCAACACGCCGTTGGCATACGTGAAAACAAATACCCTTTTCAGCTGGATTCTTATAATCGTACCTCTTTCTTTGCTGTTCAACCCCCTCACTCGCCCAAATGCTACTTCCCCAATTTCCGTTATAAATGTAAAAAGGCTCTTTATGGACTGTATCTGCCTGAGCCTTTAGATTTGGAAAAATGTCGAGACCTAAAACGGATCAATGATATGTTTGACATTCCGGACATGGCCCAGACATTGAGAACGGTAGATCATTCTATAATCGAACCCAAAACCGCTGATGGTGTTACGGGCAATGGTTACTTTGACTATGACCCTGACCGTAACCCTCCTCTCCCTTCTAAAATGAAACAAATATATCTGCAACACTTGTACCGATTGGAAGATGAGGCTCATGAACGGCGCCATCGGAAAATCGCCCTTGACCATATGGAAAAACCAGAACCACTCCCTAATAAAATACAACTATTATCGGTCAATCTGAATAATTGTGTCATCCAGTTGATAAATTTAAATAATCAAAAGTTGTTGCCTGAAATTGTACTTTTACAAGAATTAGAGTTAGATGTAATCCAGTTGCAAGGTTTTCATCATTGGTTGCCTGATTATCGCATTTTTCACCATGAACCTGTACATGAACTGCGAAATGGTACTCGTGGCCCAGCTGACGTAATATATTCACTCATCCTAGTTCGTACTGATATTAAAAACAAGGTTGAAATTATCTCGGAGGTCCCTGCCCCGGCTACTACGATTCGGTTTTATCTTGACCAAGCAGTCCATTTAGTTATCACATCTGTTTATGTAACCTTGATAGGCAAACGCACCAAAAATGATGCACTAGGATTGACCACTAACGAACTATGGTTGGCTCATTATGAAAATTTATTTCGCCAAGTAGCAAAGTTTGGTTTGGGCGCGAGGGCAATTTTTGGGGGTGATATTAATTTAGACCATACCAAGAATCGGCCTAATGATTCCCGACATTTGCGGGAATTGTTTGGATACCTTTTTAAACACACTTACACAGATTGGGTAAAAGAGCCCACGTATCATGGTGGCCGGGGGAAACCATCGCAAATAGATATGCTAATGACTCATGAGATTAAAGTCATTGGGTTCGAACAAAAACGTGGGAAACCGTTGGCATGTAATGATGGTCATGACCTTTTATTCTTGACTTTAGATGTCCAAATCATGCGCGCTGAGTCGGTCGAGTACCGCCAGGTTTCGCTTTCACCAACAGACGCTATGCTGTCGGTTTCATGGTGGGAGGTCCTGGCGATGAATTCAGACCGTATAGAGCAACTTTATCGTAGTGATTTAAAAACGATTCGTAGTCACTTCATTGACGAACATGATGATGAATTTTTTGGAGTAGAATCGGTCTATAGCCGAGGCATTCTTGAATTAGTTGAGGCGACAGTTAGGGCTGTAACACCAATTTATACTGTAAAAGTTGTAAAGTACTCCAACTTTTATCGTAGCTCCAAATATGTTAAAGCTTTACAATCTATGATTTTAGACTGTGCTAAATTGACGCTTTATTCGCCGGAATACCAAAGTCAGCAATTGAAGATTGCGCAGCATTTGGTACAAAAATACATTCAAACGGACAAAGTTGAAAATATTAAGCGACAGGTAGGCTATGCACTACATGCGAATGATTGGCTTTTAGCTAAAATGGCCATTCCCAAACCCAGTGACACCGAGGAACTGAACTCTATTAATCCAAACCAGTTTATGTCGCAGTTTGTTGAATTTCAACAGTCCCCGCTTTATGACGACATTCGTAATCCGAAAAAAATAGAGTGGCCACCAATCAACCACCCACGCTTCTCCAGTAAGTTTTTGACATTTGATTATGGAGGTCGTGCGGAGGATTATGTGCACAATATACGTGCGGGACTGTTGAAATGTACCACAACGGCAAAGGGGCAGGATAGTGAGGTTAATCCTCAAATTTTACGTCGAATGCCATTCTCATTCACTTCGGTTTTGAGAAGGCTACCGCAGACTTCAATCGGTATGGGAGTTTACCCGGAACCATTTAGTCATTTAAAAGCGGTTGGTATATCAAAAGGTTGCACAGCTCAAACTAATAACACACTTAAGAAAATTAGAGTACTCGCTATTGGCTCATGTTTCGATACTCTTTGCCAGCGACAGGTAGAGGCGTGTTTCCAACGCTACCTTATCAAATATAACCATTTAAAAAGATGGCAAAACGGGTTTCGACGTCAAAAAGGAACGTCTACTTTATTGTCTGAACTTATGGTGGATATCAGTCACGCAGATCTAGCTCGAACAAAATACATGATTTTATGTAGTTTTGACGCGGCCAATGCATTTGGCCGCGTCAGGCATACTGTCCTGTTAGACCGGTTGAAAACCATTTGTGAACCTAATATGTATCTCTATTTCAAAGGGTTGTTAGAGGGACGGACATCCACCATGAAACTGGGATCTAAGCTCAGTGCTAAACATCATTTACCTCCGATTGGAGTACCACAGGGTCAGGTACTTAGTCCCATCTTGTTCACCTTCTTATTATCAGGTGTTGAAGATGTGGTTGAAGACGTTCCAAACGCCACTATCCGATTATATGCTGACGACATTAGTCTGTCTATTTTAGTTGATGATCTCAACCATGGAATCGCTCAAGCAGAACGTATATCGCAACTGCTTATTAACAATTTACAAGTCCGAGGGATTTCCTTAAATGCGGCCAAGAGTTGTGTGGTCACACTTCAATTACAAGGTAATATTGATAGTACTCGGAAAATGTTCTCTCTCAAAACAAGTGCAGGTCTAATCAAGGAAAGTAAGTCCTTGAAACTATTGGGTATCAAGTTTCATGCAAATCTGTCGTTCAGTGATAGATATAATGCTCTACATCGGAAAATAGTGGCCAACTCCAGTTTGGCCATTAATCTCACTACTCTAATCGATCATGTCAAATGTACATTATGGTTTAAATCCAAAAACTATGGCTTATTTAATTACTCTAGTGAAGTATTACCATTATTCACTGACCAGCAATATAAAGCTCTTGATTCTGCTGCTTGTAAGCCTATCATGGATATCTTTGGTTTGCACAATCGACATGATTGTCATATATCAGAACGTATCCTGCACCAATTGGGCAACATGCCCAGTCTCAAAGACTGGCACCAACGACAAATACTTTTATTTGCATCCAAAGTCATCGCTACTAATAACCCAGAACCTGTGGCCAATTATATAAAACACCATCTCTTCTATAGTAACACTCAAACGGGTACGACTCATAGGTATGATGCACGGCTTGCTGATTTTCGGGCGGCCGCTGGCTGGCATCTACAATTCATCCCTTCCACCAATAGAGTCAATTTCTTCCCCTCTAACCTCTCTATTGTATTACCAAGCATCCCTCAACCCATTATCAATCTCTTTGGCACGTACCAGTTCGATGAAGAACTCAAAAACTACATTGCAGCAAAATGTCCACATCAAGTTGACAGCGTAAACTGTAGTGGATGTGACAATGATAAAGTGGCCAAAACCCGATTAATAAATAAAGCCCACAGTAGTGTCTGCCCCATGTTTCAGAATAGCACAGCTAAGATGATCGAACACGTCTTGAAATCGGACTTACCAGAGGACCTCCCTTTCCTCGAGTTCTCAAACCGATTGGACCAAGCGTTTTATGAGGCCAACATTCTCATGAAACAACTTGCCACAACCTCTTTAGATTAAAAACTTATTTCCCGGAGTCGTGACAGAAAAAGACCCATTAGACAGATGAACTTTTCTCACACTATATAATATATCCTTTTAATGTTAGCATATCTTTATATTTCATATTTTATGTTCTCTATGTTCTTTAGATACTACCACACCGTTTTGGCCAACTCCAACTAACACTTATCTCATCCATCATGTTCATTCTACGGAGCCAAAATCGGTTATCAGATCTGGGCTGGATGTAAGACAATATATGAAAACTCATGGTCTATGTGACATCACTGCGCTGGTTCCAATGTGGATTAGCTGTCATGGCTGGGTTCATGGACTCAATACCATTCGACAATTGAAACTGGACCGACATGATTCCAACTGGTTTGAAACCATTTATTTTCGCCGCGAAATTAGGTTCCCACCACGCCCACGCCTTTCGGTGGAAATTATTAACAAGTTACTGTCTAATCAGATCAGTCAACGTCTTATTGTGCTCAAAACCTTAGGATGCTATATAAATGACACATTTCAACAATTACAGGTCCTCGGCACCACGGGTACTGAAACCTTACCAGCTTTTGCTAACGATTATGATCTCATTTCTGATTACAGCCAGTATGAACGGTTATGGTTTGAATACCAAAACCTATGGGATCAACATCAGCGCATCCTAAAATCCCCTTGTCAACCGATTATTGACCAAGCTGCCTGGCCCCCACGATCAGCGCGATGGTGCACTGATCTAGATCATACAGCTTTTATACCCACGGCCACCTGGCGTCGAGAATCACTGAAAAATGATTTTCAAGCCACCCTACAACCCGTCAAGCTGATCCATTTGGATGATATTGATGTATTTGACATGCCCATGCCCATGGAGGTACGGGATAGTGACGTCATCCTATTGTTAGAAATTGATCATTTGTTGGACTATTTTTTCATTCCCACGGAACCAGTGCCTATACATAGCACCTTCATTGATGAAGAAATTGTCGTGGAAAAGGTCGGGCCCTCTATTACTCATCTCTTATCGAACCTTGATTTGCAGGATGAAGAGGTTAAGACAATTATGATTCGTTTTGAGGATGCGGGAGTGGATATTGACAGAGTTTTGAAGGTCCTCTTTGATGTCAAAAAACAAGACCGTGATTTACTTTTAAACAAAATTATTCTCTTTGCCAACTGTCACGTTGAAAAATTGGAAGGCATTGATTATCGAACAAAACAGATCGTTAACAACTTTGTCATTGACTTGGTAGATCTATTTGGGCGATTGAAATGTCGACATATTCCGAGAGTTCGTAATAAACCTTGGTTAAATGCTCCACGCTCAGCTGATCAGTTATCAGCCATTTTACGCGAAAAAATCACCGAGACTATGAAAATTGCACAAAAAATCAAGGCCGTTGGATGTATTAATGTCAACCGCTTCCACACCTCCCCTAAAGTTCACCAAATGATCAAGGCCTTTGATTTATACCTCCTTGGAGTTGGTTATATCGCGGATCAGTTTGACCGGACCTCGCTTATGTTCTCTAACCTGATCGATGATATTGCACAAAACCGAATAACGTCTAGCTCTTGTGTCCCGGAATTAGTTCCCTACATTATGATTAGACATCCCGGTCGTGGAAATGCATCTCAACTAGTACAACAACCCCCAATTCAAAATATTGCTGCATCTGGTGCATATATTACTGCAACACCCCCCAGCTTAACAGCTTCACCCATTTTTGGTACAGGTGAAGGCCCCAACAGTCGCGATGCAACCTTTAATTTACTAGATGACACTGTCCCTGATCGAGCGACCATGTCGCCATAATAAGTGATACTTATAATTTCCCAAAAACTTGCCCCACTCAAGCCACTCCTAACAAATAGCTCATAAGTAACCTCTATCCCTTATTACTGTAACCAAGAAGCTGACGCTTATCTCACTGATTAGGGCTGCATACGCCAAAAAACACCTGTTTCAATTAAATCAAGCTCGTTAACAGCTACTCAATTTTATAATTCTAGATAAAATGTCGGACATGATTAATATGTCATTCGTTACGAAATTGGATTCTAATGACAAAGATTCGGTATTACAAACACACATAATGTGGACAAAAAGTCATCACGCTATTTGGACCGCTTTTCCAAACGTCCACAAATCAACCTATTACAAAAAGCTGCAACTTTACGGTATCCAACGGTTTTGGGAATCTACTTGGATTGAGAGATTTCGAACAGCTCGAAATCTTGGAGAATCCAGTTCAGATATTAATGATTGTTGGGCGAGCATTATATTACACTTTCTCAATGAAATGTGGCCGCGTTTGGATCGACCTGATGCCCGTGATATTGAACATCTTACAGATATTCACCGAATTACGAACCGTATTAAAGGTGCCACCTTCCATGGTATCGGTATAGCGATTAACTGCACTAACCCAAATCGTTTGGAAGGTTTCATAGACTTGTACCCGGACATTGATGCATATAATGGTACCACTCAATGGGCTATGCAACACTTCCTTAGCAAATCAGGCACAAAATAACATGAACTGTGACGAGATTGCCATACTTTCATTTTCTCATTTTACACACCTTCCTATAACGTTCTTTTACTCAATAAATTTTAGATAGTCATTTATTTGAGGAATACTGTATGAAACATAGAAAGGTGATAACCTATGATGTGTTGACAGCTAAAATAAGTGAATTTGGTCCTAGCAAGATAATGACTAGAAGGGATGTAGATAAGGAGCAGTTGAGCGTAATGTTATCCATAGACGGATAACATTTGTTCTAAAGTTACTTATATTCATTTTGGTGAAAAACACCACTGTAACTAGCATACCCAACAGAACCCCCATCATGAATGGTGCCCACTGAATGTATTCCTTGTGAAAAAGAATCTTTTTTTCTGAATCATCATTTGAACTTCGTCGCCTTCGGTTATGAGGTTGTTGATAGTGAGCAGTGGATAATGCCAGAAGTTGGGTAAAACATTCTTTTGTGTTTAGCTACAATTATAATTGATAATACCTTCCCATACAAAAAGAAATGGGTAAGGTACCAAAACTGAACCAAAGGTGCTTACCGCAATGCTAATACGAGTCGGTTTCCTTTTGCCTTCTGGTATTTTGAAAGTATTTATTGCATGACACATTATCCAATTGTAATAAATGTCATGACAAATTGGATAATTCTCGACCAGCCCATCCGCGGTAATATTTAATAATGGAGGTGGTGCCAATTGAAGCTGTTGCAACTCAGTAGTTTTTCGGGCAATCACTCGGATTAAATGGTCCATATAAGCCTAAAACCAGGCTTACTAATATACACTCTAATTTAGCAATAAAAAACTTCGAATTGTCACAGTTGTCTTACCTGTTGTTGAACAAATGATTTATAGCAATCGCCCCCATGTGTCATACAAGCTTCTGATAAAAACCCACATGACGGACCAGCCGCATCTTTCATGCTCAGCAAATTCAGCAGGACAAACTTTAACATGCCCCCAGCTGAAAACTTTATGCAGAGTCTAATATGCACTCCTCTATCTAAAGGTCTGACGGTTTCACTACTCTCACAAATATAGACAATGAACTAACTAAAATCAAAAAATTAAGCACAAAATCTATCTTGATTATGATATTCTAATTTATATTTTTCTGCTCCAATTATATTTCACTCTCCTCTCATCTCTACTTCCTAGGTGGCGCTACTATTCTCACTCGTGGAAGAGCTTCTCTCGAAAACCCTACTGCTATATCTGAGTTTGGAATCACTCAGCGGGTCATTCTGATTCTGATCACTACACTAATATTTCGCTCTGCTCTCCTGCCAAAAGTAAAAACTCGATAAGTGACAACTGTGTGTTTAGATTTTAGAATTTTTTTTATTTGCAGAATAAGGTACTCTAAGGATTACCAATTCTTTCCGCCTAGGACAGTGTGTAGCTAAGGTACTAAAGTTTTTGAATGGCAGAGATAATTCTTGTCAGAGACCATTATTCAGCATTTCGACGTTGAATATGATAGACGCGATGAGTCTCAAGTCGATGTAATGTACCAGCACAATTGATTCGAATTTGTTCGCAAATGAACCCACCCCGGTTGGATGGAGTAACAGTAATGTGCTCTTAAAACAATGTTAGGTGGGTAAACCATACTATGAAATATAAGTAAAATTTGCAGATCCCGATCCTACCGAATAGATTAGCCCTGTTTGGATGATTTTGACTCATTGGATTCTCTGGGGTCCGTCGGAGAAATTCCTGGAACTCCTGGAAGTCATCATCATTCAATGCGGCCACAATATATTGACCGCCTTCTGGTCGGAATCCTGTTTCTTCAATGTAGGCGAGCAGATCTTCCATAATCTCCGAGTCAATCTGAATATCCAAATATTTAGTTTTAAGTGACTAAAAGCTAATTTTAATTGCCGGCATTCATAGCGTCCTCAACCCTAGCAAGAAGAGATTGTAAATGGGTTACATGAGCTTGTACAGTTGGGGACATTAAAGTCGGATCTTCTACGTCTTGCAAAGAATCCACCACTCGGGTTGATGCATTGAGAATATGTTCCAAAGCCCCATTTTTGCGACGGATCAGCCCCAACAACAATCCATTTAGTTTCGTCAATGTCTATAAAAATTCAAAAGACCAAGTTAAACAAAGATTACAATAACGTAATAGTAGAGTTGGTAGTGCTTCATCTTACTTTGCACAATTCCATTGTAGTGTCTTCTCTCTCGGTCAGCTGGTCTAGTCGAGCGTCCAAGGAAGCAATATGCTGTTTCAGTAAATCAATTATTTCCGACATTCTAAATAATGAATCATGTTAACGGGCTATGTAGTTATTCGACGTTCCTTTATGTCTCTGAACCCAATTTTTCAATAATGATAGGGTAATTTTCAGAACATTCAGAATGTAAAACTCCAAATACCTCCTCTGAGGGTGTCAAAGCAATGTTACGGGTGAGTATCTGCATACCCAATTTCATAAATGGGGCAAAGTGACACTCGGAGGTGCAGTGAAAAGTCAGTGTGAAAGTAATGTGTTGTTGATTTCCGATTGGACCGGCGGATATTGGGATCCAGGAGTCGGACGGATACATTATTCCAACGTGACCAATCGTTAACATGTCACTAGTTTCTAGTTGCAATTCATGCTGGCAGTCGGAACATGCCAAAGGCTAAAAATAAATAAATAAAACAAATAATGGGAACCAGTATGATTACCTGAGTAGTCTCAGCTGGTTTAGCTAAATAGAATCTCACGCACAGTTCCACGCGCAAGTGATTCAGATAGAATTGTAAAGTGGGTTTCACTTTCATGAGAAATACTGTGGGTTCATTTGTTCGGACCTAAGTAATTCATAATATTAATTTACGGTCATATGATACACACCGTCATATATCATTACAAGTTAAACTACATACCTTTGATGACCGCATGGTTGGCCAACCAGTGATGATATCATTAGCATGCAAGTGTACCTATAACTGTAGTTATAGACGGAACCATTTCTTCAACCGCACTCACCTTTGCGGATCGAGCCGCCCCAGGCGGAAGCTCCTCGGTAGTTACACACTCAGGCTTTGCTATTGGTATAACCGGATGCTCCATTGAGTCGTTCGCACGGTTATCTGATCTAAACAAAAATACCCAGCCTTTAACTTGACAAAATTAGTTCGACATAAGAGTAGTTAAAATGTGTTAAAAAAGACAGGGAATGTCTGAATTGACAGTAAATGTAGCCCTGGCACTGGCGACAAGTAAGAATATTCTTTCTGGTTTACATGATTATCTCAGGTTCAGCAGGTGATAAAGTCAGTATATATTGGTTGTCATCAAGGCCAAAATGTACGATAATACTAAAAACAAATACGTTGTGAGCATTGAGTAAGAACTGTAAATCAGATAAAATTGCTAATGGAATAGTATATATTACGGCAGTTTGATGAGAAACTCCCGATAACATTGAATTTATAATTGACGGGTACGTTTGATAATGTAAGGTGTTAAAATACGATCTGATATCGTTAGCCATAGTAGAAGGCCCTTAAAACATAAAACCTGGTTATCAACTGTGGCCCTTGTTACATCTAGCTCACCCTGTATTATTATATTATTCATAAATTGTAAAGACGAATCCCACACTTCATATGTGCCTAACTCTTGTATCCGCATTCTATACATCAAAAATTACTAGTGCCTCAGTTAGGGATATTTCTCTACAGTACAGTCAGTAACAGATAATGACAGTAAGTTCAAATTTGAAGTTATTTGCGAATTTAAACACTTCTCTAATAACTAAATTGATCACGTTATTACTGAAATAAGCAGTCACTGACCAAGTCTAGCTAAAAACGTCACTGATTGGTGGAACGGTCTTTGAGCCAATTGAGGGTGATTATACGCTCTGGCGCCCACGTTGATCACGCCTTATCCAAAAGTAATTTGGAAAAGGTGCTCCGAATAATAGCAGTCTCATCTTTTTTTGGAATTATTACCCCAAGTCATTCATAATTTAGTTTATTTTTTCTATACGACATAAACTGTGCACAGTAAACAATTAACCTAAGACATTATACCAGCTCATCACGGTGAAGTTTGGATATCAATCTGAGTTGACTCATAAGTCAAGGTAATTTCCACTGCACGAATATTCTGGATATCTTGGGGATCTAGAAAAAAGGTTATCTTAGGATAGGCACTCATTTAAACGACTCACCCATATCATGTTCCTCCAGAGCTACTCGCATTGCCTGTAGAACTTCGGTACCCCGGTGATAACTTAAATTTGCAGGTTGCTCGTTCGGACGCATTGGCAACAGAGGCCATATCTCATTAATCATGTAACCAAAAATAAATACATGAGGAGCTCCCAGAGACCAACCACGACCAGATACGATCATTGTCACGGGCATACGGTGTCCGCTAGGGTGATTAATCTCCCAAAAATGTGACACTAACTGCATATCCCTTCTTTTATAATTCAGAATCTCTCTCCTCTTATTCAGGTTCCGCTAAAATACGGATTGAAACTTCGTGTTTTTTTATTTTTTTAACCAAAGGAAGATTTCACAGATTGATCTAGCTATTATCAATTGATAACAAAAGCTATATGAAAATATTTTTACTTTAAAATGAAACCAGTCTATTCATCTTATACAGTTGAAGTTTGATTTGTTGACACATGGGACGGTAGCGATAATTTCGACATTGCTTTTGTGGCTCCCTCTGATCGAGACGACTGATGCACGGGTGTAGTTGACACATATGTAAACTCCAAACTTATGTGATGCCCATGTACTGCTTGAAAAATAGCGAGACAATTACCAACCCAGTGACTGATGTACGATAGAGTGTATAGAGCTACGGAAGTCAGGAACACACCGCACCCAATTCCTATTGTTACCCAAAATAGATAGGATTGAGTCCACATTGGCCAATTAGCCTTTAGTTCTGATAATGAGTTCATCGAAATCGTGGTTGCTTCTGGTACTGTAGTCATTCTGGTTGTTGACATTGTAGGGGTAGTAGTGGGCAGCATATTCGAAATTAATGTCACTAGGTGATTACAGTGAATATCTTGGAAAAAAATCTCGCGCCAAGATGTGTCGTGAAGTGCACAGTCCCGTAACCCAGAGGTGAAAGAATGACACATTGGGGCCAATAAATAATCTCGAGCAGCTGATTGAAATGGATGTACATGAGGGTCTGCTTTTTTCGCAGCAATATATGAATCTAATTGAGCTTCCACAGCTTCATGAGTCTGGATCTGTAACTGAATTCATGCCTTTAGTATTGCGACAAGTAATAAGCTATCATTCACCTCCATATCAACATAGGCTTCCTCACAGGTTTTTTCTTGTAAATTAAAACATTTCATGAAATAGAAAGCACAAATCGGCAACATAATGATAATTGTTCTCTTAGTAGATTACAACTTTTATGATTTGTTTTATTAAAATCTGTTAACTTATTTTTCTATATAATGGGTTATACCAGTGCTTAAATATAACTCAAAAGTGATGCAGATGACTAAACACGATAAGATCAGTTGGTACTCAGAGGAGTTCGTTTCACGGTTGGTCATTCGGTCACCAGTGTACTATACAAATATATGCGCTTTTCACAAGTTAAACAATTGGAGATTAGTGTAATAATTATGAGGGTCTACGTCCCCTAAGCTTGAGCTAATTGAGTAGTAGAGTAAGATGGTGGAAGTGAGGTTACACCCGTTGTGGTCTCTCGAATGTTAACTAGACGAGTTGCGACAGTGGTTGATATGCGACGGATCATGAAAGATTGTGGTGAAGCAATTAGTATGCAATGAATCACTCCCGCCACACACATCAATATTATTGTTGTAAATATCATACCAGCTGCTAACCCCAGTATAAAAGACTGGTGGTGGAGCGTTTTCCCGGTATCAATTGCATGTGACCACTTATCACACACCGTCAGCATGGTACGTTGGTTTTTTGCAATATTCATGATGTCCTTTTCTAATGTCGCTGTTCTTGACAGTAAGGTATGATTCTGTGACTGTAGGGCATCAGTTAACAGTACGAGATGCTGGACAGCCTCTTCAGACACTTGCTGTAGCTGTAATATCAGTCGCTGAGTATTTTGAGAACGGGAATCCATAGCTTGAATGTATTCAATACTATTGGTGGTAGTATCATATAAATGATCCAGATAAGTGTAAAATGGATCCATCTGACCCAATTCACCCACAGTAGAGATGGACTCGGAGGCACTTATCAATAACATGAACATGGGCATCATAACTAACATCTATCTATTTTTTTGCTTTTTCTCTCTCTTTATTATGTATCAAAGAATATTATGTTAAGTAACTATCGAAATGAAAGCCTTTTATTTGGACCGATATATAGTGCCAGTGACCACCAATTGTGAATCGCTTTACACGCTTTACTTGCAAAATGCGCACTTATCCTTTCAAGTCTTTCATGTAATTTATTCAAGAATTTGTGATAAAAGGTTACTAAAACTCAGCGGGTCACACCGCCCACCAATTTTGCCACCAAAAGTAACCAACACCCACCTCACCTATAGCAAATCCCTGAAACGTTCTGATAGGTGGTGTTGGACTTCGAGGGCCATTCGAATCAATATGACAGTAGTCACTGATACTTTTAGACACCAGTCTATACTCAAAACTAAGTCTAGTCTATACTCGAAACTAGTCTATGCTCTAAAAGTATCAGTCACAAAGGCTAAACAGATATAAAAACACATTGGTAATAGCATAGCTATAATCAGGATAAAACAGTTATTACATAGTCGCTATGAGAACATTCGTGAAAACTTTGCATGATCGGTATGTACCGTATATGAGACCAAATCGATTTCCCGATCAATAGAATGTTGTTGCATTAGGAGAGTATGTTCTAGATCCAAGTAACATTGGCTAAACCCCAAAATCTGCAACAACATTGAGAAGGGTGGATGTAACTGAGGACACCGAGCAAACAGTTCAGTTGAGGAATGTGTCAATAATTGACGAACCTGCATTCGGTTAATTGAACAGTGAACCAGTCTATACAACTTCTGAGCCTCGACCCCTTTAGGGCCTATCGCTATCAACTGAAAAAATAATGTTAGAAATTTTTTTATCTTGTTATATAACATTATGTTATACAACATTGAATATTGTCCATGCCGTTATAGTAATTTCAACCTGATGATGTTGTAAATGTGTCATGAAACCCTCTTCATAAATTAGCTCAGTATCCAATTCCCGGGCACAGGTCTCCAATCTGGTGATTAATCTTTCCACATCTTTTGATTGATCAGGGCTCTGAAAGGTGGTGTTATAGATAAGCTGGTTCTGATTCATGAAAATGAACCACCTACCAGAGTTGGATCTGGTTGAGCGTACTGAACTATCTCATCTATCCAGAAATCCACGTTGCGTCGAAAAGCCTATATAAATCTTCATTAGAAATTTTTTTTTTGGCTAAATACGCTTACCAAACAAGGCTTCAGGGCACTGCGCCAATCCAATATATACAGGCCCGAATCAGACCCGAAACTATCACAGGTGCCACACTCGGATGGAGTAGACACTAGGTCACTGGTAGCTAACGTTGACCCAGAGTTTTCGTCGCTGAAAGTGAGATCGCTCATTCCTCAATCTGAACCGCACGAGATTAAAGTTCTGTCTAGCCTATGCCCTTTATAACAAATCACCAGCAGGTGGTGTGGTAAAACTCTCTAAATTGACGGACAAATTGTAAAATTGTGTCCAAATTCAAAATTGAGCCTACACCGGTATCGGAGCGTAAAAAGACAGCACAGACTGCATTGATCAAATCTTCATGGTGTAATTTGTAATCGTCAAGCATCTATAAACATATCTTAACTTTGGAGTGGGAAAGGGGTAGTGGCAGTTACGACGATATTGTACGGTTTTGTACTTACATCAGCATCTTGCAATACGTCTACCAAATCACTAAATGTCAGCACTTGCTTGCTTACCAAAGCCACATTGACCTAGAGTCCATCTATTTAGAATCAAGCACTAAAAGCTTTCACTGAAATACCTGGGTCAACCGAGCATGTAAAAGTTCAACGTCGCCCATTACGGCTTGTTTCTCTCTGGATGGGATTATTGCCATTTCAGTTTGCAGCCGCAATACCTCCCGATGGGCCTCATCTGCCCAAATTCCCCAGTACCGATAACAATATTGGACCAAATATTCTGTAGTAAATGGCGGAGGCGAGCCAGATTCAGTCGACATCTCACTCTGGGAAGTTACAGGGGAGACATCTTCATCATCGACTAAATGAGCAAACAAGCGAGTCCGATTAAGTCGTCGCCGATGAAGACGACGCTTTCGTCGTACAAGGTTTTGACCTTTTTTCCCCTTCATTAATCTAAAATAAGAAAGAGTAAAAATAAAGCTAGGCATGTTTTGATGATTTGGAACGAGATGTAATCAATAATTATTTAGTTCTTTCAGCCCCTGGCCCAGTTGCTCGCTCGGATTCAAATTGCTTGAACATGGCCAATCCTGTCACGGTTGAGTTGGAACTCGGGAGTTGGGGTACCTTATAGAATAGTTTCTTAGATTAAAATCTTTAATTAATGTGGTTGAAGTAGATGATGTACTCACTGGCACCAAATTATCCAAACCGATAATATATTCATGTAACACGCATGTTAAATGATACCAAGCCGACGATGTCAGAGAGACAAATGCTTTACTGTGCGGTGGAATCTTCTCTTGACACCATGAGCAGTGATTCCCTAGGTGGTTTAGTTAGTTGATGTAACCAGGTGATGACAACACCCTTACCTTGTAAATAATTAACAGTCCAGTTCAAGGACAGCAATTTGGGACGGCTGATGACTGGTGGTGGAAAGGCGGTTATTATATCGGTTTTCAAAGTTAACAAGTCACTAGAACGGTTTAATTGGGCCAGAACAGTTTGTGCATGATGTTGTAATAGTTGAATTTCTTGAAGCAGTTTTTGAGTGGTTTCTACGGAAGCTTCAGACTGCCAATTCTCCTCTTCGGCTGCTTGTTGCCAAGGATCAGGAATTAAAGTTACCATATGGCTCAGTAGTGTGTGAATCAAAATTCGAATATTAATAATTAGGCTTCGTGGCACTAACATTCTAAAATAAACCATTATGGAACATGTGATAATAGGTGAGATTATAATGTAATGAAATAATACTTAATACGTCAGACTAAAATTGTGCTTAACCTTGGTAAACTAAACAACTGGCCCTGTCGGTTCATTTATGTGAATAAATGATTCAAAGGGCAGAACAGTAATGCAGAAAGTGAGGGTGTCGTGTGGCCCTCCTGTATGTATGTCTAAAAACATTACTGTAATTTCAATCTGGGACCGAGGGATTGACACCACTGTCCCTATGAAGTACAGAGGGCGTGATGCCAATTTTGCCAAAATCTCTTCCTGTGCTTCAACTGTAAAATTCAACCATCTCTTTTCATACACAGCGCTCCACAACGTAGTATGAGGGACCAATCGGTACACTTCACCGTCAGTATATTCTCCAGTACCCAAGGGTTCCTGTGAATACGAGGGTTCAATGGTCATCTCACGATCTATAAAAAATGATAACAAGTAACTTCTTTGTTAAAACATAAAACGAATGTTAAGAACTGAAAATCTCTTTTTTTCTCCTGAAATAACAGGTATGTCTCTCCTACCTGCAATAATAATCTGATTAAATCAATTCACACGAAGGTGAATTTTTTCAAAGTGGTTTGGCGTGAAAAGAAAATTTTCAAGTTTTACTTTTATTTTTTTTGAATAACAGTTTTCTAAGAAAGTCGTCCACAGGAGGCGTTAGTTGCATTAACCAATGAAAAGATCCCACGAAAGGAACGTGGGCCCTCTGGTGGGAAAGATGGGCGTGATGATTACGTAATAAATTAGTCACAGTGACACCAATTTTTTTGTTAAGAAATATACCAGAACAGTTATACCTGTCGTGTGTATTTTGGGCGTAATTGGCGCAAATCGGATTTAATTTTTCGTTTCAGAACGGGATCCAAACTTTGATCATAATAACGCTTTAGGGCTCGAGGTCTATCATAGGGACAGGGTTCCAATCCATCCCAATTTTCCCAAACCTGATGATAAACGGCCAAAATCTCAACAAGACTTTTTACTTGCCCGAAGCGAGTCTCAATCTTGCGGGAATATTTTTCTAAACGTTTTACTACATACGTACATTCCTTCCGTAAGGTTAATTCGACCCAAGATGGCACATCTGTTTGTTGCACTTGTGGATCTTGCACTAAATCCGCCATCTCCTGTGGGTGCATATTACCCAACATAGTTTTAAGAGTTTTTCGAGTTATTGGGTTAGAATACAGATGAGTCATTTTCGTTTGGTATTATTTGTTTGATATAAGAAAAGTTTGTGATACATAGTTATCGACCAACGAGCGAATTATATAAGAATTTGAAGCTCTCTGATACCAACCGTGTGAATAATCCACAGAAGGTTGCTCAGTGATGCCTCTTGTGGCTCACTCACCGAAAAGCTTGTCAATCACAGGTGGCTCCTCACCTGCAAGATAATGTTCAAATAGGCCAAAAGAATAGGTCAAAACAATCTGGGCCCTCTTAATACTTTGCACAGGGTCTATAGTATTTCGACATTAAGAAAACAGTACAACTCTATGACGGATCCTAGATTTAATTTTATTTCTTTTGGCAGTCAAAAATAAAGGTCAAGGAACTGTTGGTTCGGATAGGAAGTTAGTCGTGCTCGCTTGGGAGTTCCCAATAATCCAGTTCCATGGGACCAAGCTGCTTCATCAGTAGTTTGAACATCGAAATTGAAGGCGGTGGTTTGCAAAGCGGGTGTGTAGGTGGTATTTTTTGTACCTAAATATAACATTAAGTGAGGTAAAAGTTAGGATTGCGACATAAAAGAGTAAATTAGGCTAGGCAGTTTAAAACCTGACTCGAGCAAACCAAACAATACAAGGCATATAAATTGGTCGAAAACACCTTCGTCCGCCTGTTGCTTGACCCATTGTCGATAACCATCATAAATTGGATCTCGATAGAAAGAAACAGTTATGGTGACAACACGTGAAGTCTGCTGTGTGTCCTCAGCCAACTGTAAGGTAAATCGGTGCAAAACCGGCATTCTTAATATACGATTTTACTCCTCAAACTAAAATATAACTCTCGCTCATATGGTGGTAAAAACACTTTGTAGAATTATCTGGGTCAGGTGAATATTGTACATTCCCACCTTGACGCCCACGCTCATGATGACGCTGTTCAGCCGAAAGAGGGCAGTATCGACAAATGAGTCATCCACTATCGGCCCATATAATAGATGTATGATGTACTTCTATCGTATAACCACACAGAATAACTACAACTAATATTAAAAGGCTAAACAGTTAATAATTGCTATTTTGTCATTTCACTGCTCACGTTATTATGAATACCCTACCATGTGAAATGTGGTACGCCATCTTTCATCATCTACCAGAAGAGCAACTTCAGGAGCTTTACACAATTTCGCCGGATTGGCAAATCATGATCCGGCACTACATGGAATCTCGGACACGTCCGAGTTTCACCACCTGGCGATGGTATTGCCGACACCAACCTCAGATTTCATTCTGTCCTACCTGTTACACAAAGTTACTTCGATCTCGTCAAGATCGGCAAATGGACGACTGGGACTGGTGGCAACTACCTTCACCTACCCAAGATTACTAAACTAGTAATCACTAGTCACACTCAACCACCACTTTTTGCGTCTTTTCTGCGTTTTCTTGTCGTCGTTATTTTTTTATTCCCTTCACTCTTTTTACTTGTCAGTGTATTATTGCTTTTGGAAACTCTGATAGTGCAGTGATATAAGTTAAGTTGTGGCAGAATTTACAGGCAAGTTAAAAGACACTCGAGAGGTACGTGCTGATGGAGTTTGTGATAAGATAATCAGTTTCTGCAAGAACTCCCGTTGGCGTCGATGTTGTCGTGCCGCAAAAATAGTTATATTCACAATCAGTACTATCAACACTCCCAAAGCCACATACAAAGTTAAAATTATAATTGGAGCATGCCAGATGGATACAGCCGGTACTTCTGGGGCCGGCGCCGGTACCACTGGAGAAGGGCAATTATGGGCAGCAGCAATGATGTCGCCAGCCACTATTTTCAGATTTAAATGGTGCATTATCAAGTCATTTAACTGCACAACATTCATGTTTACTTCCTTGTGCATATATTCATGCATATGAGCCATCAAAACTTGCATACTTTCAAGTTGGGCGGTCAGGTTCAACGGTAATTCTTCACTTCGAAGCATCATGGCAGGCTCAGTCTCCAGTTGAGAGCCCAAGACACACTGATCACATAACACCATAAACAGAATAGTTCTCATTACTATGTAAATGTTTGGAACAATATCTTTCTTTTTTCAAAGTAAAATATATATTAAAATGGTAACTTTATTGTTCGTTTACAGAAAAGGGACTATATATATATCCATGTGCACAGTTGTTAAAGGATAAAGCGGCTTGTCCGCCCGGTGGGACACTTGTTACACCTTAGATCATTGACAATAAACATCCATATAACGACTCGATGCGCAATCCACCATTAAGATCTTAAGCCCCTCACGCTTCAGTATTTTCTTCAGAAGATTGATATTCTGTACCACCCCATACTCCCGAATGTATATCTGATCTAATCTGAAAAACTATTATTGTTCGGTACAACCAGTTGGAATGTAGAAGAGGTCACAATAAATACCTTTTCCAGGATAAAAAGGATTTATCCATCAAGCGGCATAAACGACGATTAACAGTCTGTTCCCGTATTACCGTTAGTTCGACTCGACTAGCAAATATTCGCAATTCCAAATTGTTTCCCCCGGATAGCACAGCAGTTTGCAAATTAAATCGAGACATGTGTTCTAATATAAAGAATTATTGGTGTGATTGTTACCACCCATAAACTACTCACCAGTCCTCAAGTGTTGGATCTCTCAGTTGAAGTTATTTGGAAAATGATTTTGAAGAATCTGAAAGCAATTACCAACAATAGAAGAGGAGAACTAGAAACCAAAGCAAAATGGAACTTGTCCGCCCGACTCCACAGTGTAGATGGCCATATCACACTGTCCCAAGTTGTCCTGCTTTTTTTCTAATACATTGTACCCCTTTTTATGTTCTTCATAATAAACACCCAATCAATAAAATGAATTTACTCAACGGGATAGGATTCATGCTCGAGGATATAAAAAACATATATAATGTAGAGATTCGATGCTTGATTCACTTGTTCAAGAAAAGAAAAAAACAAGACAAGATGAAAATTTTAAATGCAATCTTGCTTTTATGTAAGTGACTCTAAACGCTGCACTATAGAATAAATACAACGCTATTTTTAGTTGGAACCTTTCATACTGCTCATTCATGTCCGAAAACCATTTATACTGGAGTAATGATATATTCTTCATGGAAATGTAAGTACGGCAACGTGGGCGGTAACCATGGTATCAAGTGCAAATGGAGATTTGATCCAGAGAACCCAGAACAAGCTGACGGTATTATCTCTGAAGAAGCAATGCGAGGAAAATTTTTTCATGCTCAAGAAACCAAGATCAATCAAGGTGAAGAAGTACTTCGGGAAGAGCTTCTTCAGTGCCATAATTGTACCACCGCTGATGGTGTTACTGATCCAAATGATCCATGTTTCATCGCTCAATCAACTGACAAAGCTGTTGACTGTCCTGATTTATCATATATTTCCTGCTTCACTGCTGAGTCAGTTGCTGAAATAGAAGGTCAAGTTTTCTTCTTTATGGAAAGAGGATGCTCGAAAGATCCTGTTGAAGTCATAACTGGCATCGATGATACCGGAGAAACGCCATATGGTCGAATTGTTGGTATGGACGGAACATACACAACATGTGATTCCGTCTCTTGCAACAACAAAAGCGGACAACATCCAATACAAAATGAATTAGATAAAAACTTTGATATGTCAGACGGACCAAGCCGTATTGCTCACGCTCAATTCCTACCACCTGCCGATATGATTATCGAAAATGAAGACAAATCTTCAGCACCGGCTTTCGCTGCTGCATCGTCCCTCTTTTTCGTCCTTTTTCTCTGATTTTCTTAACTTTTCCAGACTTCATAAAACATCTATTTGGAATTTTCCCTCTGACCCTTCTTTATCCAAATTTAGTTTGCCCCAACCCTTCCCAATATTATTTTAAATTCACGCGAAGAATCAAAAATTAAATTAATTATTATAAACTCAAAATGTCATCCATACAATAAACTCAGTTCATACAGCATGAATTATACAGAGCACATAATTTACTGACGCTAAACCGAAATTCGACTGACGTACAAAATCTCGTTTATCAAATCTCGTTTATCGTCGTTCTAGTTTAAATAAGCTGGAAGGAAATCAACCCATGAAAATCGAAATAGACCGCATCCTCCAGCTCAATCAGTTGACAATCACCACTTGAAATTGAATACAGATAAGACTGTTATTACAAATTTTATCATGTCAAACAGTTCTCATGCGAACCAACAATAATTGTGGCAAAGTTTATCTGCATAAGCGTAAATTAATATCAATACAGACTCTACCGAACAGGTGTTCTCACCTGTTCGCACTGTTGCCGTGTTCGACCAATTTCGTTCGTAGCTTGTTCGCGGTTCGGCGGACCCTGTATCAATAGAAATGTGTTAGAGTATCATATTGAAGTCATAACAATGGAGGGCTCATGATGAATACTGTTTTTATACTGACTTAACTATTTTCCAATACATGTTACGTAATAACTAGTTCTGACGCCTTGGGATAATCTAGCATAAGTTATGCTGGAGTCAAAATGTTTTCACTACAAGGATATAAAAGTTATCATGGTACACCTTTGCTTGTTAGAATGCTGAATTCGCTTTATGGCATTTTCTCAATGCGAGAGAAACAGTTGAACCACAATCGACATGCCCATGGTGAGATCAATTT
>SCLD01126238.1:0-25465 GCA_004367895.1 Oikopleura longicauda
ATAGCTATTAGTCTAGTACATGAATTTGTAAATATATTATGTAATCTTTACGTCACATGATCATTTTACGTCAACAGCGATACCACCACTGAATTCGGCATAGCAAACTAAAGTCAAAATGGATTCCTAAAGTCCGGTTTCAAGCAAGTTCAAAATTCAATCTAGAATATGATTTTAACAGTTTCGCCAATAATAGTCTTTTTTCGCGGACGCCCTATAATATTGGGCCTATATCCAGAACATACTGATAATTTCATCCAACCTTGGTGATTTTCGAGTTATTAAATTTCACTGAATATTAAGTCTGAAATATTCAGTATGATAGCCCTTGGCAAGTCCTAAGGCAACTCGATAGGATATTTGGTGGCTCCACCTGGTAAATGAAGTAAACAGGTGTATGCTCACTGTCCATTTCACGGAAATTGATAATAATTGTTCCGGTTGTGATACACGGTGAACCTTATACTTAAAACTTTAGTACGTTTTTCTAAAGTAAACCATACGTAAGCAAGTAAATATGCACATAAGGTGACTACGTATTTGACTACGTATTTGACTACGACAGCGAAAAAAAGCGATTGACAGCGAAATAAAGTCATGACAGCGAAAAAAAGTCAATGACAGCGAGAAAACGTCCGTGACAGCGAAAAATGCATGACTTTTTTTCGCTGTCAAAAAAATAAAAAAAAAACAAATTGAGTTGTCATGCACTTTATTCGCTGTCATGCATTTTTTTTTTCGATTTCATGCAATTTTTCCGCTGTCATGCACTTTTTTCGCTGTCAAAAGTGAACTTTTTTTCCGCTGTCACTGAATCGTTCGATAGTTTTGCTTTCAATATGGCCTCTTCGCAAAATTACTCAAAGCGCTATCTGATTGTTTAAACCCGAAGTACATTTTTCGCTTATAAACTACTGTAGTGATTGACTGAACGGTTACATTCTTAACGAACTCATAATAAGAGAAAATACCGGAACAACAGTCACGATACCGTTAGTAAATCCTCTTTCACACGCTTTTTGCACTAAATTTTGGTTCACCCCGTAATCGACCTCTTATATTAAAGTGTTATTTCAAAGTTGCATATGGAAATCATTAGTGAAGCCCACATGGTATCCATGATTGAGAAGTACTCGGAATTTCAGACCAGGTGAAGGCAGATGTTGAACTTTTCTTAGAAAATGGGTCACCCGCCGAGGACATGTGTCCCTAGATAAAAAAAGGAGTTGGCGTTTCCAGAGCAGCCCTAAAAAACGATATATCATATATGACAAATCATATGCTCAAGACTGAATCATATCGACCTTTTATTAAAATAATTTAGTGCCAATTATTAAAAAAACTCGGTAAAACAATTTTATTTGATTTGTTTCAACCTTTAAACTCCGGATTCACCGTGCTTATAATTTTTTTCATTTTTTTGAATGCCTTGTTTAAGTTTCCTTAACTACAGTCGTTAAATTCTGATTTTATGCATTGATATTTGGATAAGGTTTTTTTTAATAAATTGGGATTCGAAAATTTTCACAGTTTGAGAATATAAAAAAAGCCCAGAAAGGCTGACAATGAAGCTACTTAAAACGTTGCCAATTTTAGTATCGGGAGAATGGTCTCAGCCATCATATTGGGAGGCTCAGCAGATGGCGCGTCAAAGATCAAATGATTGGGCACATCCTGTTGGAATAAGAGCCGCTGCTGATTGGCAAATGTGCCCACAACTTCCAATGCCAGCCGGTGTTGCCGGGTACACTTGTGCCGAGGCAACATGCATGGTAAACTGTGAGCCTGGTAAAATTGCAATGGGAAGAAGAAGAATGAAATGTAGATGGAAGAGAAAAAAGGGATTTTTCTGGAGACAGGTAACAAATAAAATATATGTCTTTAGGCTATATGATATAAGTAACAAATTATAGAACATTTTCAATGAACTCATCTCAATACGCAATGTTTGATGTTATACATTTTTCACTCGAAACAAATCCGAAAAACACAATTTCTATATTTTTTTTAACGCATATCAGATTTTCACCATGATATTTAGGAACCTGGATCATGTGAAGGATGCGACCCGGAAGATCCAACTTCTCTCATCTCTGATCAAAATATTACTGCAACGTGTACTCAAACCGAAAAAGGATTCACCTCTTGTTTCATGTCCTGCTCAAACGGTGGAAAAATTGACGGTGGTAAAAAACTTAAACTTAAATGTAAATGTCCACGTGGAGCTGACGGTGTCAAAGTCTGTGGCTGGAAGGGAAGGCGTCAAATGTGGTCAACATCGAACATTGCGGCATTGACGTGTAGCAACACTACGGGACCTGTTCCTGAACCAGAGCCAGTACCAGTGACAAGCGCACCTGTAACCAACGCACCAGTAACTGATGCTCCAGTCACAAACGCTCCCATCACCAATACTCCCATGACGAGTGCACCTGTTACTAACGCTCCAGTAACCAACGCTCCCATCACTACTGCTGAACCTGCTACAAATTCGGCACCTACAATGACTGCAGCAGCTACTCCAGCAGCAACTACTGCTGCTCCAACTAATGTTCCAGTCACAACTCCATCAGGATGTTCGCCGCTTGATGCATCAACTTTTACTGGTGTTGTTGAAAACTCAGATGCGACTGGTGGCTGTTCTCCTACCCTTACGGACTACTCTCTGGTCAATGGTGATATCGTCACCAATGTTCCTGGCGATCCACACGCAGTTCATGGTGACCACATTGGTGCAAACTCCATCGTTGTTGCAGGTGTAGGTGGTGAGCGTAATACTGGTATGGTCTTCTTAGATGCATTCATTGTCCGTCATGATACATGTGCTGATACGACTAAATACGGAACAAACACACAAGCTCAAGCAATTGAATTAAATCCACCAAATGGCGCTCCGGATTGCACCAACTCATATGTTTGGGCTTGGCAGAGTAGTAACGGTGGAAACAATAAAAATGAACAACTTGGATACGTCTCGGCTTCACCGGATGGCAGTTACGTCATTGGCGCTGGGGTCAAAGAGGGTGCCACCTCCAATGAATTTCATCGTTGGTTAGTCAAACTTGATGCCAGCACCGGTGCTAAAATATGGGAAATTATTATGCCCGCTTCCGACGCCTACGCAAGTTCAAAATCTGGATATGAATCAATTGAATTCACTGCTGATGGTGGATTCATCGTTGGAGGATTTGTTGATTATCAAGGCGAGTTCCCTGCTTTCAAATCCGGTGGTCAAATAGACGGTGGTATTCCAATTTATGAAAAATTTGATGCCAATGTTGCAACCGCTACTACTGACTTTGTAACTTCACCAACTCCTGTTTGGACATACAAATGTGGTGACGCCACTAGAGGTAGTGTCAGCTGTCATCAGGATACACGAGCTTCGGTTAATACAATGAGAATCTTTATGGATAATGGCGTCGAAAAAGTAGTCAATACTATGAGGGCACCTTCAAACGCGATTTTGGTTGTAAACACAATCACAGGCCAGGAACAGGTCACACAATTTTCACCGAATTTCGAATGTTAGCACGATGGTTCGAATTTGAACTGAGCTAAAAAATGAGTTTTCTCACCATTATATCTTTTTTGGTAGTTCAAACTTGTTTGCTTAGTACTGTAGGCCACAGTCTGTAGCTCTTAAAATGCATATTCACTGATCCTTAAAAAGGAAACTGCATTTCAACAAGTCACAACAAATACCGGTGATAGTTACCAAGATCTTGAAGTTGAATTTAATAGCGATGGATCAATTGCTGGTTACGTTATTGGTGGTCTTGGTTTCTGTCCTGATACAGTTAGGCTTTTATTTTTTACCGATACAATTAACTTTGACACTTTAAATTTATTATTAAAAATTTATTTTTCTTTTCTCTTTACGTGAATGACCAGATTTTATAAACTGTTAGTAGCCATATTACAGACCCACTTGGATGTTCGTCTCAAGCCGCTGGTCATTGTGGTGGATGGTGTGGATTTGCTCTAAAACTCTCAGCCGATCTTCAAACGACCGTTTGGCGGACAATGTTTAGGGACGTCACTGGTGGTGTTGGTGACTACGCTACAGCTACACCAGTAGGACCATCAATGGTTTTTACCGAATGTTGGAGTATTTCAAAGGAGAGTTTTGTATGTCTTCAGATATTCTAAAACGACACTCTTCTGAGTGAATAGAGAATTAAACTTAACCAAGACTTCAAATGGCTATGCTTTGGGCTGCGGTCAAGGTATCGAAGGATGCACTCATAACACACAAGTCGATGCGAGCGTAGTGACACAATGTCAAACTGGATGGAATACTTCGGAAGGATCAAACTCATTTGATCCAAGAATCAACTGGAGAGGTAAAATTTTAAATCTTGTTATGACTACCCTTAATTAACTCGGATATTACTAGAGAAGGCACGAAAAACCCGTTATTTTTTGTTTATTTTTTGTTTATTTTTCTCAGTAGATTTTTTTCGTAGTTATTTTTCCCAAGAGATTTTTTCAGTAATATGGCGTTTTTCAAATTTGAAATAACCCCCCGAGATATTACTCACAATTAAGGTACTGCTGTCGGTATTGGTATGGATGGATCAATCGACTGGTATCGTCTTGATAATTGGGGACAAGGAACACATGGAACATCGTCATCAGGACCGTTTTCAAAATTATAATTTAGATGTATTGGTTTTTCACAAATAAGATTTTTTTGAGTCCTAGTTTTCTTTAAAGAGGATTTACGGTTTTTTAAATGTGGGTAGAATTTTATTCTGGTAGAACGTAAACTTACTGCAAATTCGATGGCATCAAAAATTGAGAAACGGTTATGTTTGAAGATAAAAATCGACCTGTAGCCTAGGCTGTAGCCTACAGCCTTTAGGTAGAATAAGTTATGTAAAAATGAAGATAATCATTGTTAGTTCAATTTGAAACCTCATCTCAGCATATGAGTGGGTCACTCAAGATCCAGTCGATCCGAACAAGGTTGTTTTTATTGGAGATGAAGCAATGGGATTTGGATTTTCAACAATCGATACTTCAACAGCAACTATTGTTTGATAAAAGACTTTTTCTACAGAATGTTTTTATTTATTAAAAAGCAGATAATAATCTTTACAATACATGCAGCATCACGTACCGTGTACGTTCATGTTCTTCAGCAGGATTTCTCGGCGCAAGAATCGTCATTTTCAAGACAGACTTTAAAAGGTTTCATAAGTTGAGTCTTTGGAGTTCAGAAATTAATGAAACTTTAACTATTATACTATTATAGTAAAACTATTAGCGTGTTCTAACTTCAAACCATAACTTTGATTGTACAAGATGTGTTCATAATCATACTTGTATCTTCTGTATTAAATGTGAATGCTCTGTAGGCAAATTTGTAACTGTCTGTGATCAGCTGACTTCCAAAATTATTTCCAGAAACAAGAGATGAAGGACATTGATCATCCAATATTGCAAATGAGTATTCACCACTAGTTACGGTGCAAGTTGTAGGCATGAACAAAAGTCCTTTTAGCAGAGAGTGAGATGGCTCAACTTTGAAAAAAATTGATTCCCCAACTACTTTGATATCCTGATCCGTTGAAAAATCTTTTATATGTTTATCATCTCTTTAAAAAAACGTATTCCAATTACACCAATGATATGGTAGACATATCAAAATATGGTAGTAATCAGGTTATAATCACGGAAAAAAATCCATTGAAGTGATAAAAAATTAAACAATTCCTGTAAACGATGAATCTGTGAAATATTTCAAATTAAATTCAAATTGACCCTGGCCGTCCAATCCTTCTGCAACTTGTTCTGCATTATGCACGCTTGTTGAACTTGTTAAATCTTCTACAATTGTTGGAAATGAACAATGAAACGGAAGATTAAAATCTGATGCAAATACAAGACCATTTGAAGAAACACGATTTAAAACTGTCAGTTTGTTGCTTTGAAAGGTTTAAATAAGGCACGTCACTAGTTTGTCACCGGAAGTGAATCGCGTAAATTCGAAATGCGGTACCGAGGAACGCGCTTAATTTTAACTACCCGTAGAACTTCTATAATAGAAGGGGTCTCATCTAAGTCAGTCAAAGCCTGCTGCGAAAATCATAAATAAATATAATAACCAGGGCTCCGTAGGACAGGACGAGTCGTCCTGGGACGTTCCTCGTCCTAGCACGTCCTCGGAACGAGTGAGGATGAGGACGGCCAATTTTAAATTATGTTAGGACGAGGACGGGACGAGGACCACTTGTCTTAGAAATTCTGAGGACGAGGACGGGACGAGGACGAGTAAATTAAGGTCGTCCTACGGAGGCCTGATAATAACTTTCAAACTTAAACTGACCATTTATCAATGCAATTGGTAAAGTGAAAATCTCTATTTGAGCGAAAATATTCAAAACCAGCCTGAATATGAGTTCATCCCCTACTGTTTGAACAGTATTTCCACATTCATCAAGATCAGTGTTGATTTTATACATTGAACCGTCTTTTTCTGCTATACATGTCTCATCGTTTAATCCCAATGTCATTATATCGTCATTGTAAAGACACTCATCAACAGTTATTGTCATGTGGTCAGCGGCGCAAGAGAGCTTTATTTTATCATTTTCTGGTTCACACGTTCGTCCGTCAAGTCCTAATGTCCAGCAGGACGGACAACGACACTCATTTATAAAGCAATGATGGGAGCATCCGCCATTTTCAATTATACAATTTACTTCAACGGGTTCTGGTTCTGGTTCAGTATCAGTTTGTATCTCAATTTTCATATCAGATATGCCTTCAGAACCAATAGCAAGAATTATCGCTTCTTTCCATTTAGCTTCAGTTTTTCCCTCATTAGCAGTTTCTTCAAACGTGATCTTTGCATCCCCGCAAAATGTTGTGAGAACTTCTGTCACGATATCTCTGAAGATAAATCTGAAGCCGTCATCATTTATTTTGTCGATAATGATATTTTCAAGATCTAAGTTGTCGGTTGTTGGAGAATGACTTCCGATAGAATATTCATTTGAAACATATTCTGGAGCCAGTGAACTTTCTGATATTGAATTCGTCCAAGCTTCTTGTATATCACTAGCCAGTTCACCAAGATAAGCTCCTTCATCATCAGTTAAACGGGCTTTATCTGCTTTGAAATTGAAACACATGCTGTAGGTGGCTTCGACAGTAGTGACTTTGGTTTCACTTGTCACTTCAGCTTTTGCGAAAGCTAGAAACAAAAAACCCAATTTAGTTGAAGATTTCATTACTGATTTTTTGATAAACTACAATAATTATTTGAAGTTTGCAAATTATTATCGGTTTATATATTCGATGAGATACCTCTAACTCCAAATCCTCCTCCTCCGCCAAATTATAACGTCAAGGCGGTATATTATTTATCTTATTTAGAAATAGAATTAATATTACATTTCAAATCGAGATACGTAAGTTGTATTGATAGAATATTAAGTTTTTTTATCAAATCAAATTTTCGAAGGCGTTGAACATTTTATTAAAATAAGCATTTCGTGTCTTTTTACGGTTTTTCAAGAATTTTGAATTTCATAGAATTTAGTCGCTTTGATCTTCGATTTGATCGGTAAAATATTTGAGGGCACTTTTGGTCTCGCGGCAGAATTTATCAAAATTTTTCTCGACTTTGAATTGACGTGTCACCAAACGATCATATGCAACTTTAAAAACTTTCAAAAATAGAATTCAGGTTCAGATTGTTATAAGTGTATGTATTTGAGTTGAAAACATATCTAATTCTGATTTATAATTTCTAAGAAAAATGCCACAATAAATTGTTTGTGCCTCCCCTAAAAACTCGACTACCCTAAAATCGACTCCCTTATGAGACTTATATATTAAGACTTATGGTGCTCATAATATGACTGCATTTAAAAACTACAGATAGCAAATTATTTGAAAGGGGTTCCTTTGCGCTCACGTTGAATTTTGTTGATTTCTTTCATTTTTGATCGTAGGTCAATTTTGTCATTAGTTGCATCATCACGTTGATCGCTCATGGCCTTGTATGGTTTATTCCAACGATTAAGGGTATTGAGGTCGAATCGTTATAAAAAGCGAACGATATAAAATTACTGACCGTAACAGCCCCGAATAGCCAATAAAACAATTCCTGATCTGTTACTTTTTTGGTGATTGTGATTCTTTGATCAACTTCTCGAACTAAAGTATGAGTCTGAACCGATTGTTTGTCAATTCTATCTTGAGTTTCTTTATTTTTTCTAGCAATTTCGGTTCTCATTTGTTTTATTTCCTGTTGTGTGACTTTATAAGTATTTTCTGCCGTCTCAGAAACTTTTGTAAGATTCTTTCGTTCAGCTCTTAGGACTTCCCGAATATTGAACAGTTCCGTCTGTTGTGCTCTGGCAAGAAGACCAGTTCTTTGTTGGATTTCGGATTTTAGTTTGCGTTCCATTTGAAATATTGTGTTTCGAAGTGAAAATTGTTCTGTTGTGTCATACTGAAAATTGATTAAGTGAAATGAAGCTCAAGTGATTCAAGTTCGTGATACGTTTCGCGAATCAAAAGACTGAGACTCTTAGGGGGGGACGGACTTCGGATTCGGATTCCCGATTATCGATAGAAGTTGAACAAAATTATATGAGGGACATCCGATGACTTATAATTTATAAGTTATAAATGTTACATTGACTTTAAATGTTACATTGCAGGGATGAAGGATGAATAAGTTGCATCATATGATACATGTTACATGTAACATGTATAATTCATATCTAAAGTGCACAGCTTAAGCTATTCTTGCAACATGATATCACTCAAGCGACTCTATAATAAAATCACAAAAAATGATGACAAAATATAATATACAAAATTTTCAGACATGCCTTTTTCTCATCAATTTGATCAAGATGCGACGAAAATGACGAAGATTCTTCTCCATTCAATTGCTTCAGTTCTTTCAGTAAATTGATTGTGATTTTCATTTTATCTATTTCAGTCCCAAGTTGTTGCTCAACATCTCCAATGCGATCGGCAAGCGAATTCTTTGTTTCAGATACGCGAATTCGAAGCTGATCAATATCTGAAATAGTTGAATTAACGAATTTTCAAGAATCTCACATTGATACCTTGAAAAGCGTTCTTCAGTTCGATGCAATTTTGCTGGTGTGCACGACTAGTAACTGCAAAACGTGAATTTATTTCATCCCTTATTTGTTTACTTGCTTCTTCAATCGTGGAATAAATATCTATCTAGATTTGAAAAAAAAGATCTCAAATGTGTGAAATAGTCTTTTTTGTACGCGTCAGCCGGTAGATAAAAAGAGTAGGGTCGAAAGCGGTCGATGTGGAAAGCCGAAAGCGGCCGTTGCTGATGAAAGGCCTAAAGCGGCCGATGTTTGAGTCCAAGCGGTCGATGTTTGAGTTAAATCGTTCGCCCTCCCAACCCTGACCCTAACCCGAAACCATAACCCTTACCCAAAACCCCAACCCAAAATCATAACTCTAACCCAAAACCAAAACCCTAACCCAAAATCACATCGGCCGCTTTCGGCCCTTATTATGAGTAATAAGTCATGTTTGATAAATACTTTACATCGGCGGCTATGACCCAACATCGGCCGCTTTAGCTCAACATCGGCCGCTTTCGACCGTACCCGATAAAAATGCATTTTTATAAACGTTATCAGAAAAGATTTCAAATGTTCCTGAATGCTTATTCCGTTCAAGCTTTTTAACTCGCTTTGTAAGTGATTTAATTTTGTCGAGAATTTCTTGTGAGTCGAGGCCGCCTACTTCATGTATTCGTAACGAACCATCCAAGTTTAGTGTGTCCGTCGACCGGACAAGTCTGCTATCCCTTCGCCCCAAGTCAAGGGAATTTGTTCTACTGGGAGCCCCCATGGAATGTGAATTGCTCAATTCATCTAAACTCATTGCCGATTGGCTGAAGATATTGTTGATGACTTCTCTATCGCGACTAGGATCACGGCTTCGATCGCGATTTTGATCGGTATTATAGTGTGAGGCATTTTGTTGTGGAACTATGTCAGGTGTTGTTGTTTTTTGTTTATTTGGCGAGTTTAGTCTCACCACAAGAGGTTGTTCAGTGTCTTATTATGGTTTTCAAAATTATTTCCCCCAGTCAAAATTTGAGCCCTAGATTTGAATACACTCCTAAAACAGCTTTGACTTCTTCTAGTTCTTGTTGAAACTCATGCAATGTATCACGGATATCATTTATTTTTATTTCGCTGCTTTCTACGGTCTCGAAATTTTGTAAAATTTCGAATTTTCTATTAAATTTGGAATCTAAATCATGCATTTGATCTTTTAATTTAGAAATTTCGCATTGCATTAAATTGGTTTCTGTACAAAAATTTTCTCTTCCGATTTGAACTTTTGCTCGTTTATCGAATATGTTTTTCTGGCTGTCTTTTTTTCCGATTATTTATCGATGGAACGAATCCTTTAGCGCCAACGATAGAATTAGCAACGATTTCGGAAGCAATTGAGTTAATTGAAGTGGAGTCGAAAGACTAAAATTAATTTAAGGATAAATCAGGGCGAATTTGACCAGAATCCGGCCCATTATTCTAGTTTGGACCGGGAAGCAGGGCCTGAAATCACGACAAAAATCTTGTCGTGCGATTATGCACGATTTCGTGCCTGACCAAAATGGCTTCGGTCATTTCGGATTCTCGAAATTTCGGTCCTGATAACTCTTGATAAATTGGCCTAAATTTGCAAATCTCACCAAGTTAAATCTCACACAAGTTATATCATTTGGAGTCAATATTAACCCTTACAACAATCTTTGCTAATCAAAATTGTCATTTTACTACAAAAAATTTATCGACCAATAAAAACCCCCTAGAAAATCGACCTAGAAAATCGACAAAATTTGTCGTGAAAATCGAGCATGATTACTGTCTTGAAAATTGTGCATGATTTCTGTCATGAAATTGTGCATGATTTCTGTCGTACGATTCAAATCATGTGTTTCATACCTGCTGTAAATTATTATTTGATTGATGGAGTACAGAATTTGATTTTTCCAAGGTGTCAATTGAGATTTCCAAATTTTCATTTTTGTATTTTAACATTTCGATTGTTCTGAATGGGAAACCAATTATAAAATTATCTACATAGATAGAAATTTCAACTTGGAAACCCTTGTGTGAAGGATGAACCGGTTGAAAAATAATGTTTTATCCCGTAAAAATAATTCACCAAAATGAATAAAATCACCATTTAAATAGCGAAAATAAAAGTCGAAAATTTTTTCACAGGCCGATTATTTTCAAAAACAATATCCTTTGGTCATGTCTGGGCTCAATTCCGGGATTTTTCGAAATTCCACATGAGCCAACTTTTGCAAATAGTGAGAGACTCATGTTAACAGTCACAATACGAAGTGGTTGTTTTGAACCAAATGACTCTAAAATGAACAAAAAATGAACTTACCATCAAAGTAACGGTTTCACCATAAGTTATGGTCCATAACAACCCTTAAGACTCGTTAAGTCTTTAAGTCAAGGTGGTTAAAAATAACCAGTTCGTATTGTGACTGTTAAAACGAAACGAAAATGACGAAAAACTATACCAAAAATTTCTATGAACTCTAGAATTTCAAATTTGAAAATCGACTTTTTAAACTTTGGTGGGCGGCCTCCTGCCTGGCTATCCTGTATTGTTTTTTTGAAATAATCGGGCTGTACTATGCCTATGTCAGTGAGCACCATGGCGCACCAATGTATCCCAACCTTACAATCTCTTCTAGAATCGAATCGAATTTAACGAGTTCCTCGCCAATAATCATTTTAACTGATTCGTCACTGAATTTCTGTTCGGGTGGCGACTAATAAATCGAAATAACCAACGAAATTTTTATATACGAAAAATTAGTTCAAAATGATTTTTAAGTTGAACGCTAAACGTATGTGCTTAGTCATTTTTAACTAATATGTCAATTATCATTGGTGGACAGGAAGATGTTTTATGAACAGAACATCTCCGTATCGACCCATAATTATGGCATCCCTTTTTCCTTTGTTTCGATGGCAGCATTGATAATTATCTCGTCCACTATAGGCCAAATTTTTTGAATTTCCGATTGCACAATGATAAGGACGTCATCTGATGTTGAAATTTCAGGAATGTTTTGTGTTTCCGAAAAGAAGAGATTTTTTACTTCAGTTTTTATCATGGCAAGAATGTCATCTACAGATTTGACTTCCGGTATGTTGACATCACTTCCGGTTTCATCTGGCAATGCCGCTTTCGTTTTTGACAGTTCGAAATCTTTCAAAGTTTTTCTTGTGAATTCTAAATTTTCGTCAATTTTTGATAAAAGGTCGCTTTCGAGTGTCAGGCATTTCGTCTCCTGATTTTGTGAATATTCGTCGAATTCATCGCGGGAAAGAAGTGTATCTATAATTTTACCAAGCCGTCCAGTTTCCATAACTAAAACGAAATTGAAGAAATAATCGAATAAAACTTGATCTTAGAAAATGGCTAGAAAATCGCATTTACTTAGTCCGTGAATATCGCTCATTGATAAATACTGTTTAAACTTTTCTCCAAGGTCAGCATATAACTGCTTATGCTTAGTTTCAGTTTCGTCTTTAAATGATTTTGAAATCTGGTCAAGTCGTTCATTGATCTTTGCAACTTCACCAACCAAAATATTGTCGCGTGGTGCAGATCGGGGAGGAACTGGTGGCGGGAATGGTTGATGAATATTTTGCTTAGCTGCGTTCAAGTCCGATCGAAGAGATTTCAATTCAGTTTCTACAGTGAGTCTATCGTTGGTTTTTTTTATTGATAGATCATAATGTGGGGTGTTCGGAAGTACCGTGTTCCTACTAAATGGTCGAATTCCGCTTGGGATAGTACAGAGACGACGACCATCGGGAAAGCACACCACTTCAATCAGTTGTATTATATGGCATCATAAGAAGCCAAAAAGAATTTTAAACCGACCTGAGCTCCATGAGACTTCCTTGAAAATCTTCGTTTGCTTTTGATGATGCCTTTTCAATCAAAATTGGAATACTTAAATCGGGTGATTCCCTATTTGACTGTAGATTATTTATATCGTTCATCATTTCAGTCACCTAAGTTTGGTTTTCAAATCGATTTTGCCTTGGTGACTCAACTTACTATACAGACGACATGGAGCATGGTGTTAATGAAATTACGTATCATGAAAACCAACCTGGACACATAATGAACTAACTTTAGCTTCAACAACTGATTGATAAGCTGCATCTTCCATTTCCGACGACCTTCGAACGGGTGCTTTAAAAAGGATGTTCGCAATCATACATATATGTTACATAAGTTATGGACTTGAAACGATTTTTAGTTAGTATTGTCTACTGATAACATGTGATCATCCTGGCTGTGGGGATGCCTACGATATTTCTATTTAATGAATCCTCAAAATTGTCCAATCTGAGTTTTATATCTGACTTTTCATTCATAAGAGTCTTGTGTGATTCTGAAATTCTTTGCACTTCTTGAATGAGCCCATGCATATCTGATTGAGGGATACATAGATCGCGCCCGAGATCAAAATTAAAATATGTCACCAAATGTGAACAGTTCGCAGAAAACGATCTTTCTGGCTCCCTAACCTGAAGCAGAGACGTATTGTTTCAAAGTAGATTTAACATATTGTCGCCATTCAAGTGAAACATTTTCATATGAACTGGAGCGACCAGAAGCGCCACTTATGCTTGGCGGTTTAGGTGGCGCTGGTAATGGCTTCAAATTGGCTTCGATAAAATATTGTGCGAGAGGTCACATGAACCGAGGGACACGGTCATTAGTAAAAGAGCAATATTGCCAATTTTTTCGAAACCTGACTTCGAAGGTGCTTCAAAATCTATCGAAAGTGTATTATTAGAATTTTGGTTGCAATCCATTGTTACTTTCGAGCTGCTATCCGATGTCACCTTTTTCATTTCTTCGTGGAATTCGGCTCGCTCTAGAAACCGTCCCAGGCGTTGATTAATTTTCTGAATCTCGGATTGCAGTTGTTCATCAGCTGTTGTTGTTGATTGTCTATCAATGGATGGTCGTCGATCATAAATGTTTGGCAACGAAGCAGCTGTCGATGGTGAAAATCCTCGTGCAAGCTGATTGGCTATCAAATCTTCAATCTCAGCCATTTGAACATAATTATCAAGAGTTTCGGTAACATGCTTTTTGATTCCAATTTCGAGATTCTCAAGAACGTCGTAGTCAATAGAAGGTAAACTGGCTCCAGAACCGGTTAGTCTCTCATCAAGAATTTGATTTATCTCAACTTTGACACGATGAAGAGATTCTCGGTTTTTACTTTGAGCTTTTGATTGTTCACATCACCTTAATTTTAAAGCGGGGTGCGTATTCCCGATGGTCGTCTCTATAAAATATAGTCTCTCTAGTCTATACTGTTCCATGGGTATATTCGGACAAAATGACCATCGGGAAGAGGCCCCCAGCTTTAGATGTTTTGGCCGTCAGTGCCCCCAGTGTACTCCGCGCTTCCAACTTCCGACTAAGTATAGGGTAATTTATCGTTCGATAGGATGATAAGTGAACGATTCCTGATTCAATAAGAATTGTGAGATTCGTTATTTCCATATTGAGTGCATCCAAAACCTCGGCCTTTATTTTTTCGTGGTCAGGTCCAGTCGAAACACATCTCTTGATATCATTGAGTTCTGCCAAGTCTATCATTTCATTGCTTGATGAAACTTGATTTTTAAGAGTTTCGAGATCCGCTGAAAATCATTAAGTGTTAAAATAATCATATTCGAACTATTTTACCTTCTATTTTTTCCATTTTTTCTTGGACAAAAATTCTTTCGTTATCTTTCTCTAAAATAAATTCAATTTCTGTCTTGAAATTTTCCAGTTTTTCTTCAATCATTTTGTTAACATCTATCGGGATTTCTTTGAAATCACACAGATTGTCTTTAATTTCAGATTCTTTGAGTTTTTCGAGCCGAGAATCGTAAGTTGATTCGAATTTGAATTTTTCTTTGATCTTATAACGGTTAAATCATTTACATTTTTATATACATTTTTGCAAATCTGATATATTTTTGTCAGGATAATCTTTCGTTATGTTTCACCAAAACCTGATCTGTGGTCATTTTATATTCGCTAACAAAAAGGTCAAATAAATCTTTTGTTACAAATGTTGTTTCTATTTTTGATGCCATGTCACATATGTCGTCTTGTAATTTTTCTATGTCTTTCAGGAATGGTGTCATATCTGGTGGACCAAACGACGTTACGGAAAGTCTAGAGTTTTGTCTAGAGATTGAGGGAAGTTCAGTTTCCGCTTCTTCCAACGCTTCTTCGATTTCGACAACTCGATCAGAAATAGATGAAATGTATTTTCGAAGTTCTTCGATTGTTTGAATCATTGAAGAATTTTTTTCTGTCCTACTTGACTTTTTTCTCATCTTGTTATGGTTTGAAATTGATGCGAACTACATGGTAAAGTTGGGTGTGCCTCCCCGATGGGAGTCAAGTCGTGTCGATACTACCCTATCAGGAATTCGGGTCAGACGACCATTGAGAAGATACACCCAACTTTGGATGTCACCCGGTCTAGATAACAATCGAAGATTCAGAATATGGGTTTTCAAGTATCCGACAATCGGAAAAAAGAGATTAGCATCAATTAGAAAACCAGCCTCGGTCTTTAGTTCATCTGATATTTTGAAAAGCTTATAATAGTTTCCAAATCATTAACCTGTTTAAGATACCGATTTATTCTTCAACGAATAGTTTTATTTTACCAATTAAAACTAGCTTTGAAAACCATCCTTTGCATTTTGTTCATATAAATCTGCGCTCACTTTATCTTTCAATTTCGATACAATTTCGGCCGTTTCAGATTTTATATTTGTTGTTAATTTCTCGACAAGCAAAACCATTGATTCCTTTTCAAGGTTCAGAGAAATTTCTAAGGTGGCATGCGTCTTCCCGATTGTCATTTGGTCCAAATTCCGTTGGGACAGTATAGACACGATGACCATCGAGACGACGCATCCCACGTTACGATCGTTCTTATCATACGATAGAAACAAGTTTCGACAAACACATTACTTTCTGTAAACATCGTTCCTGATCTGCTGAGCTAGTAGTCATTTTTTTCAATTTAGAACTAATTTTCGTCTCGAAATCCTTCATTTTTGCATTCATGTTTTCGGTATAGTTATCCCATCGCTTTTTTGTCGTTGCAAAACACCGCAAATACAAAATATAGTAGCGCTATGTAAAAGTTGACATTTTTGTCATACTTTTTAAAGTATAGTATAGTGGGTGACACAATAGAGTCAAACAACCGGTCTTGAACTTGTACACATTTCAGTGAAGCACCCGGTCTAGAAATGCACACATTAGAGTGAAACACTTTCATATAATTTTGCATGTAGCCGGGTGTTCCACTCTAATGTCGATGCCCCTATAGGAACTTATGCTTTGAAACTTTCCTCAATTATTTCTTCTGAGTTATCTTTCACTTCTCCTCGATCCTTTATTTTGTTCAATTCTTTTTTGATTTCTTTCAAATCTTCTTTTTTTGCAGTCTTGATAAGGATTTTAAATGTTGATGATACTCTTTGTATTTATCAAAATGCTCGGCATAGCTAGGTTCTCGCGAAAATATCGACCAAACCATTTTGATGAAATTTCACTTCTTCGCCCCGAATTTCGGAGGACCGGTAAATGAAACCGCATTATAAACCTCTTTTTTGAGGGACTTTTGGAGGGACTTTTTAGGCAGCGTTCTTTAGCGCCGAGATTCTCGGGGCTTGCTCTGCATGACCACTCTTTCTCAATTTACCAGGCATTAATCACATGTAGTGTACGAATTTCGCGAGAACCTATGCAATATAGAAAAGAATACTCACCTCAGTGATTAGCTTTGCGCATTTAGATGTTAAAGGATCAATAACTTTGGTTTTGATTTCTTCCATGTCCGACTTCAATGATCTACATTCCGCTTTGAAAGATGATGAAACTGATTCTAGCTTCGCCTTCATATTAGCCATTTCTTCAATAAACTCGGATTGGTCATTTAGTTTAATACCTTTTCCAGACTTTTGATATATAAAACTCATATAAGCTACACGATAAGTATTGTACTAAATTAATGATAGTAATCATACGCTAGGACTCCTAGCCTAGGAGTACGCTTGAAAACGGGAATGAAAACGGTAACGTTATTCGAAATCCAATGATTATTATAAAAATAGAATATTTAGGATTCATTTTTTGAGTCTTTCCCTATTTCGCTTTTAATACTTCCATAATTTTCTTTCATTTTTTCAATTTCTTTTTCCATCTTTCGATCAACTTTTGATTTTCCTGATCGTTTAGATGACGCAACACTTCAAAGGATTCAAAACAATGAATGAGGGATTTTTCACGACAAAAATATTTAAAAATTTTCGATGATAAAGATTTTTGGTATCCCTGGCTTTTATTATCATGAAGATCTTGGCTTCCGGAGTCTAACTTTTTTTCAAACTTCTTTAAAGTAGATTCAACAGTCTTTAAAATTTTCTTTTGTTTCAACTGCTCCAATTCTAAACGTTCAATTTCATTGGAAATAGCTTCGATAGGGTTGAGAAGCTGACAAAATTATATCTAGGCCGGAACACTGTTTAGCATGTTTTTTCGCCCCTAACCCTTTATTTGAAATGTTGTCAGTTGTTCTTTTGATATCAAATTCAAGCGCCATCAATCGTTTTTCCATGCTGCTAGAAATGTTGCTTGTTGCCATATTACCCTCGGATTTTTCACGTGACATTGCATTTATGGCTTTTCAGGGATCGAACAATCACCTAATATCCTAACGATTCCATGGTAGCCCGAAGTTCGGGCCTCGAACCGATCAGAAAATTCAATTTTTGAAAAAGGTCTGACATTGAATCATGCCATATCACATACACTATAAAGCGTATTTAGGACTAACCTAGAAAATATGTACGTGCTTTCGTATATCCCTGGCTTTTGCCAATTCTCCAAAATTAGATGGATCTTGACTCGCCGTTAATGTGTTATTCGATTTTGTTTCCAAGTCACCAATAATTTTCCAAATTTTTGAAATCTCGTCACCAACTAAAAATAGTGATGGGAAAGGCTGCCGATTGGGAAATTAAAGAGAGCTTTACCTGTATTTATCTCAGAAATTAATTTAGCTGTGTGAATTTTACTTTCGCGTTCATTAAGCTTGGATGAGCTTTCAATTGAATAACATACAACCCATACGAGATCTTTTAGAGTGATCGGGTTTGCTGAAATAAAATGAAAGTACGGGCCTGAGTTTGTGGCTGATTTGATTTTTGAAAATGAGCCATTTCATCGAGTTTCTTGACGATGAGCTTCTCGAACTTGTCTGATCGACCTTCAACTTCATTTAACTTGGCTTCAAGATTTTTTATTTCTTCGCGATTCATACTTTTCATAAGTTTTTGACGCATTTTACGCTTTCTTGGATATCATTTGACCCTAACCTAAATAAATGACAGCGAATGACCTTGATTATCCTTCCTTGGTATCTTCATCAGCATCTTCGGGAATAGTATGGCTTATAACTGCTGTGATTGGATCACGTGGTTCATCTGTTTTTGAGTCCTCCAGCTCAGATTTTATTGCTAAAAATATAAAATGGCATTTCATGCATTTTGAGTGATAAAAATGCATCGATTGCCATCCATCATTTTACAGAATTGACCGATTTATGACAAATAAAAAGGTTAATTCGCCCAGCTGGATGGCAATTTTTTTCAAAGTTGCCATGTCAACTTCACCATGTCACCAAAGTAGATTCATACACAGAATTACATAATGTCATAGGTCATAAAATATGACACCACGTAATGTTAAATCATATGATCGACATGGTTAGTTAATGACAACAGTTTTATTCATAACAAAAACAGCGTGCAGGTTAAAAGCAGCTTGGAGGTTGAAAACAGCATTTAGGTTCATCGATAGTAAAAATAAACCTTTTATTTCGTCAACGATAGTTCTCATCCTGATCTTGTTCTCATGATGTGATTGATCCGTTTTACTTGCAACACTTGTCAAGTGTTTTTGAATATTTTCAGTCTCAGTTTTTACTTAAAAAGGGATAGAAAAATTTTTGTATATAATCGGCTTTCAAGTCGACCTAAGGATCAACTATGACACATTTCCCTTATTTTTCCTTTTCGAGCCGTCATAGTTGATCTATTGACGGACCTTATAATCTGTGTCACATAAATCCATATGACTGTCTAATAAACTAATGGTATTATACCAGAACAAAAAATATCTAATCAATATCAAACGATCGGGGCGCTTTTTGAAACCCTTATCAAGAAATTGCATACGATTTCATAAAGTGGGATGCGTCTTCCCGATGGTAATTTTGCCGGAATCCCCATGAGGGAGTATAGAGATGACGACCGGCGCACCCACTTAATGACGAAAATATTTAAATATCCCTAGCTTGGACAAGTTGCTCATGCAAAGCTGTCATTGCCGGCGACATCAAATTTCCTGTTCGAAATTCATTCAGTATTGGTTGAATCGTTGTTTTAATGTCATCTTTTACGAATTTTTATGTTATGCAAAATCCTATCCTGCATTAAAAACGACAAGATGAGCATTAAAGTATATTACGAAAAATTTGAAGCAAAGCGCATTACCGGGCCTTGGACTTTGAATCGCGATAAAAAGTCCAACACCCGTTATTTTTTAGATTTAACAGTTTTAAGATTTTTAAGTCGCTCCTCCCAACTAGCTTTTATCGTAATTTACCACATTTCTACCGCCAAATTGGCCACTTTTACAGCGACAAATTCGCACATGACTCCCCTAAAGTCATTTCAATTTTAATTTCTTGTATTTTAGATGGGGGTGTGATATTTTTCTAATGAAGGAATTTTATCGTTTTCATATCGTTTATTCCAACCATCTAAAATACAAACTGGGTTAAATTCGTTTCCTATTTTTTTGTCAAAAGAATCAAATTCTTTTTTCAATTTTTTCACGTCTCCAGTATCGGGACCCATGCTGATTGTTCGGGACATTGGTTTTCGACTCTCCAAATCGTCAAATTTTCCTTTCATGTTTTTCCCCAGCCGCTCGAATTCATTTTGAAGAGCCGCAAATCTTTGTTGAGTTCACGAAATAAGGTAAAAGGATCATTAAACGATCTTACCAATGATGATAGAGAGCCAATAGGCAGGGTCAAACGAACTGCGAACAAACGTGATCGCTTTACGCGTGTTCGCTCTGTTCGGTTTGTACCGGTATCATTGACGGGAAGACGCACTTCCGGTTTGGTCTTCCTACCGAAAGTTAAAAAAAGTAATGTGTTCCGATTAATGTGTTCCACACACATAAATTGAACGTCATTGACCGAACAGTGCGAACAGTTTGAATGGTGCGAACAGATCTTATGGCAGTGAACAATTTACACTTTGCGAATAGCGAACAGTGCGGACAGTTTACTTTATATTAACAGTTCGAGTTGTGCGAAAAACGAACAGTGGTTGATCTCAGATTGATTCCTAAAAAATCCGAAAAGTTCGAATTTCTGAAAAATTTTCACTGTGCGAACGGTTCATTTTTTGTCGGTAGAAAACTCAGGCCTGTGTTGATAGGGATCACTTTCTGTTTCTTCTTCCATGATTCTTATTCTAGCTTTTAATTCATCAAACATCCTAGAATTTCGATTCAATTCAATCTTGTTTATTCTCAACGTCTCCATTATTTCCTGAAGTTGTTCGCTATCAACATAATTCATATTCTCGGTTATTTTATTCGTTTGTTGGTATTCGCTTTGGTCGGTGGTGTTATATCCAGTTTCAGTCGGCGTCGTTTCTATAGTCAAAGGCGTACTTAATAAAGAAGGCATACTTTCATCAGAGATACACGGACCGCTCATACTATGGATTTGGAGAACTAAATTGTTTGTGTACCCCTGACTTTCAGATTGATCGGTTTCCATAGCGGTCTGACTTTGAGGACGATCTGGAACTGGTAGTGAGGATGGCCGTGTCGGAATAGGGCGAATAACGTTGGCGGGCATTGGTACTGGTGCTGGTTTTATCGGCACAATCTTTAAAAAAATAGATGTTGCGAAAGACTGGATCGCGGGATTTGTCCGCGAATTAACTGAGGGGCGAAAATAAGCCCTCAACTTCAGATGAGAAAGACTTTGTCCCACAGTCCCTGACTCAGGGACTCTGAGTGAAACGTGTTTTCGAATATGGAGTTAAAGTTTGATGATAATTTAGAAAGATAACGTAAAATTTTACCTGGGGCTTGGTTTCCAAGTCGATTATTCTTTCAAATGCGCTTTCAACTTTATTTTCCAAGACATTGAGTTCGATATTGAATCGCTTTGACCAAAACTCACTTGAATTCTTAACAAAATGTTATATTCATATTGATCCTATATCAATTTTACTTCAAAAAACATTCAGACTTGATGATCACATGATGAGGAATCATTACTTCAATAATGCATCAATATTGCCAGTTCTTAAAAAGCATTGCTCTGGCAACTGATCGAATTGTTCAATCAAAATGTCAGTCAACTAAATAGTCATAATCTGTTCACTTCTCATATGGTTTAAAAGACGCGAAAATAATAGGCCTTTAATTCCGGATTAGTTTTTGCATGGAATTACGTGGAAGGCGTGGAAGGACGTGTAAAGACGTCAAAACCGGCGTGTTTCTGATAAAAATTAAATTTTTGACGAAAACTATAATTTTTTTTTTTTCAAAATTTTTTTTTCAAAATGATCCTGAAGATATTTTACATTCAACAAGTCCTTTATTATTGTCTATATGCTCTATATCAAAAACTAGCAATATTGGTTATAAATTATGTCTACTCATAAATTATGAGTCATAATGATTATTTGTGCTGCGGAGTCTGTGCAGACTGCAGTGATATTTGAAAAACTTTCAACTCACCTTTTTCATAGTCGTTTCCAAATTATCAATGGCTTCTTTCATTTTGTCGAGTTCAGTTAGACTAGCCCCCTGGACATTTGTTGTCATACTTGAACTTTTGATTGGTTTGAAAGTTACTTTCCCAAAAATGACTCCTGACCAACGTTTTTATTAAAATAATTTATCGATAAAAACTTTTTTATGATTTGTTCCAAACGAAAAACCTTTTGAGCAATTTGAAGCTTGGTGCATGAATAACTTTTTGATTTTCCTTCACTGCATTTTCCAATTTTTCAAGTTTTGTTTTAATTTCAAGTTGAACTTCTGTATTTTTTATATCTTCCTATCAAAAGAATCGCTTTGATATGTTGCATTTTTGATATATTTTATTCGCATACTTTTTGAATGCAAATCATATCGTTTTTAAGTGTTACGCACCCTTATCCTAATTTCATCCTAAGGGAAACGACTAGAACTAGAGGGATTTTTTTTCGATCGAGCTTTTCCCAGGGGGAGACCAAAATAAAAATCAACATCCATCATTCACTGCTAAACGGTTAGCCTAACCCTCAAAATCCAGTTAGTGACGGATTCAGTCAATGACGGATTCAGTTAGTTACGAGTTCATTTAGTTATTATGACTAACTGACAGTTAACTAACTGATTTGGAACTAACTCTAATTTAACTAACTGCCCGCCGAATAACTGCTTGCTAATTAAGTAGGATGACTGACTGGCAATATCCGTTTTTTAATGGATCCTTTTCCTTTAATTTATTTTCGAAATCATGTCTGGATTTTGATTCACGTTGCATTTGGCGACCAAGTTCTGCAAAACATTGATCAACCTCTTTGACAAGTTGCTCAAACTTCGCAACAACTGAGCCTGTTTTGGTGGTATCTTCAGTCGGTTGTCCAATATTGATGGATTTATTTGGTTTTGTCATTTTAATTTCCTTCAAAGGTTCATTATTTGCATCAATGATGAACAAACACTGTTTTTTTATATTTCGACCACATCAAGTCGGTCAGATGACCCTTTTTCCTGAGAAAGACGCTCATTTTCAGTCTTGAGATCGCCAATTTGTTTCTCAGTAGATAAAACACTCGTTTGAAGATCAGTTATCATTTTAACAGCAGCGTCAATTTTACTTTTAAGTGATCAATTTATCCCGCTTGTTGTAAAAATAAGCCTGAGTGACAGTTAAGTTTCGTTCAACATTCTCATTCGATATGACATATTCGGAATATGATATTCCACACGTCTAGAATTTTTTATGGTTCTCCGAACAGATGTTTTACGGTTTTGCTTGAACAATTCCTATCATATGTATTTCTCAACATAGATTGCATTCGATCAGTTTCTTGACGAATCTGAAAGGTAACATCTGCAGCTGATAAAGTATTTCCTCCAGCGCCTGGCAGCTTCACAGTTTGATAAACCTCATCATAGTTACTTTTATAGATTTTACGTTAAATCAAGGCTAAAATGGGTCATAATCTCAGTTTCTGACACACTGAAGTAAGCCTGTTAACGGCGCTAGTAAAACATTCCTATCTTTTCTATCTTGGCGGAGATCTTTTATTTCGACACGTCCTCTTATTGATGCCATTTCGTGTGAAAGCGCATCTGTTATTCGGGTCTGATGATCAAGAATTCTAGATAACTCTTCACAGCGTGATCTTGCATCGCGGGCTTCGCGAGCAGCCGCGTCATTGTTGAGTCGTTTATCGCCTTCAGTACGCAAAAACTGACCTTCAAGGCGGTTTGTGACAGACTAAAATCGCGTTTACATAAATCTGTCTGTACAAATCTATCAAAACCTGTAAATCCTCATTTTTTCTTTGCAATTCCTCAACAGTGTCTTCACAACGTCTTAGTCTTACATTTACTCCAGCAATGGAATCACCATTTGAACGGATTTGTTTTTGCATATCTGCTGATCCGTTGACTTCATTACGAATAGAGTCTCTGAATTTTATAACGTCGAATTTTTGATGTGATCCATGACTCACATGGACCAGTGAGCAATGAAAGTGGACCATGTCTTATGACATATGGCTTTTAAATGTACCTTAGACCATAAACTTCATCTAAAGCAGCTCGATTAGCATGTTCGGTTAAAGTTAATCGTTGATCCAGATCTTGAACTCTTTGACCTACATTTTCATGAGCGTTCAAAAGTAATCCGGGATTCATTGAAGATGGTTGTACTCCCATATGGCTCGATAATGGCGTCACCGAGCGCCCCGATAGAGCCCCTTGTGATCCCATCATAGCACCATGTGATGCCATCATTCCAACAGATCCCTGCGAACCCATCATTCCACCAGGCATGCTCACGGGCATACCACCAGGTGGCCTCATATTCCCTTGTTGGGCAGCCGCCATCAATCGCCGATTTTGCCAGTCCATTATAATGGCTGGAAATCGAACCGAGGTTCAAGAATGTTCGAAAATAAATTCAAAAATGGAAAATTCTCTCAAATAGAAAACTAAATCAAAATTCAAGTATGTTTACTACTTGCCGATTTTATGAAGCCCTGAACCACCCGATGACTGATTTATTTATAAAACGAAAATCTTAATATTAAACATGTTTTGAGCAAATTGTTTTAAGATTTAAAAATGTCTATATTTGGAAGGGTGACATTGCCATATTTAGGCCTTTATAAAAAAAATTAAAAAAAATCGAGCAAAAATAACGATTTTGGTCGCAAAATTTCCGTCATAAACTGTTCGTAATTAGTTTTCGTAGTTTTCGATCTCAAGCCCCTTCATTCCACCAGGCATGCTCACGGGCTTGCCACCAGGTGGCCTAACCAGGTTGGGCTGTTCTATCGAATGGTCGAAACCATTCATTGTCAGCGTTTGGCAAACAACAGTTTAAGACCTCGAAGTCTTCGCTGGAATCGAATTTGAAAAATGAGCGTTTTGCTACTTTTGATTTTTTTATCTTTATTGATGATACAATTGGTGAATTCAGGGAAATGACCAAATCTCTTTCAAAAGAGGTGTCAGGATTGGTTCAGATGACTCGTTTGAAATAATTTTTATAAATGCATGATGAAGATATCGCAAGTCTGATAATTTAAGTAGAAGCTTTTTATTGGTTGATCGTTCGATTTCCTAAACCATTGCATTTATCAAAACCGAAATAACCGAAATAACAGTGCTTTCTTTGATAAAAATTCACGTTCCCCCTATTTATTTGATTTAGGACCCGTACAGCTACTCTCCTGATTAGTCTAGAGATACAAAAATCACTTTGAATCAACCAATCTTTGGATATTCGGCTTTTCGCTTATTCTTGAGGCATTCATATTCTAACATCGTCGCGAACAGCGTCTTAATTTTAATATCTCTTAACATAACTCTCAATAATTTCGCGGTTTAATTGTTTTTGTGTGTTGTGAGCAGACATGGGCACATGGCGTACAGATCAAAATCTGGTCCAGATTCGATGTGAAAAACCGTACAGATATTTCTCTGGACCAGATCAAAATCTGTACAGAATCTGTACTGATCC
>SCLD01126349.1:0-25454 GCA_004367895.1 Oikopleura longicauda
TTTTTATGTGGATTCAAATTGACCTTACTATGGAGAAAGGTCACTAACTGCTGCATATGTAAATATAAATATGCGCCTCAAGGATTATACTTTCGTGAGCCCGTTGTGTCAATGTTCAAATTATGCTTTATTTACAATAATTTAATCTAAATAGCCAAAGTCAAGCGTGTCCGGATCGAGTGAATAGCCAAACATGCGCATTTCGTCCTGTTTCAGCTCAATCAATTTAGCGACTTGTTCAGCTGTCAGTTGTCGCAACACATCGCCATAGTTGAGACCTGTACTTTCGTTTTCTAAATCAAAGTGCGTAAAATCAATCTGAGAAAACACTACTTAAACTTAAACACTACCAAGACTTTACTTTTACACTAATTTCACTACCTTTAATGATTCCAACATGCTTGTGTTTATCGTTGAACCCATCCCAATATCCCATTTTACGCATCAAAAACTGATAATCCTCGGCGAACGTCTCCAACTTGACGATGAACTTGTAGGGCAAGTCACAAATGTGACACAGGCTATCGTACGATTTGAAATGAATATCAACAACGCTGGGTAATTGTTCAAGCGTGACCGTGTCAGCATTCAGCATGTCCACTAGATTGGTGAATGACATCATATGGGATGTATCATTTAAATGATCAAATGACCAGGTGAATGAGGTCAAGTTTGATTTGTACTTCTCATATGCAAAATGAAACTTGTTCACCACTTTTTGCGAGTACTTTCTTCGTGCTTCATCGCGACAGTTTTCATTGCACAGTATATTATTCCAGCCTGACACCAATCGCTCGATTGGATGACGCATGGACAGAATCAACACTTCCGGCCTCATCTTCTTCAATTCGCCGACAAATTTAGCCCTTTGGAGAATTTTATTGCCTTGTGATTGCCACGAATCATAAAATCCAAAGCCGACGCCATCATACTTTGACATGCCCCACCAAAAGTGACCCCATGATGTTGAGCCCGTTTTTGGCGCAATGCAGCCGGATATGTTCAGACTTGGATCGTGAAAAATCTGGTTGAACTCCCAAAATAGCCCATAATTAATGTGCGCAAAATCGGGAACTGGTCGACCCATTTCGCCACATATTCGACGCAACTTAGCACGTCTCCGCTCAAATCGCTTCTCAATTTGATCCAGATCAAAATCGGTCAATATTTCGACCCCATCTTCCACTTTTCGTTTCTCCGGTTTCTTCGCCTGGTAGATGTAAACTATCAAAATAAATGAAACAATTCCAGCGACAGCTTGCCGTATTTTCATTCTCTTCAAGTTTATCTGGCGATATTGAAACGCCCCGCGGCAAATTTGACAAAGGGAATAAGTTATTGAAAATAAGTTGTTTCAAATAAAATTTGTTCTTATTCTGATTGGTCCTCGTAAATACTTTACGGACATTTTGGCCGTTTAAGGCCTTTTTAATGATTTTTCACTAATTTCGAAATTTTAGGTTTCGCAGTGGCCCGCGGTCAAAATTTTATTTTTGTTTTATGTCGACGTTTTTGTCTGAAAACCACTACAGCTAAAATTTGACCCTTGTTCGCATCGAAACATTTATTTTTTAGTAAAAGTTCTGATGTCTCTAATTTTTATTTCCGCGGGCGTCACGCGGACGTCACTTATTTTGGCGTTTAATTGTTTTGGTGTTTAACTGTTTAACTAGTCCGCTAAGTTTTAAGTTTTCGATTTTGCCAAGTGATACCATTTAAAGTACAAATTGTGGTAGAAATTTAGGTTTTATTCTTCGGTAATTCCTCTAAATGTACATATATATGTTTTGGCTTGTTATATAACGAGGTCAATAATTGTTTTTTATAATAATTTAGTTGTAGCCTAATTGTATGGTGTGTTGTTGTATGTGAAGAAGCGAGATGTGTGCATATAAATAATTATTTGAAATAGGCACAGTGTTAAAAGTGTTCTTGGTAATACGTGTTTGTTTGTATGTGTGTGTGAAATAGTGTTGTGTTAAAAATGTACTTGAAAAAAGTGGAAAAAAGTACACAATAATAGTTTACTTGCGTTTCTTTGACTCGGCAAGTGAGTCGTCCTTCTCAACGTACTCACGGGCAATGTACTTCATCACCTCATCGGCAACCAGAACGGGAAGTGAAATCTTCATCACGACAACCCACTCGGCCCATGTGAGCGGGCAAATGTTGAAGACCATGGGCATGGGGTCAACGTACAGGATGAAGAAGTGGAGGGACATTGACAGTGCGATGGCGCCTAACATCAAATTATAACTCAATTCTATCACATGAATAAAGTGAACTCACCGCAAAGAAGTGGATTCTGCGTAGGTGGCATCAAAATGAGGGACTGATTCTCAGAAACTGAGTTCAATGCGTTCAACATTTCAATCGTCACCAACACCGACAAGGCCATTGTCATTGGGTGGGGATCACCGAACACGGCGCACGTCCACTCGCCCGAATCCATGAAATCGAATTTCTCGGGGTCAACGGTGCACTGCATGAAATGGGTCAACTCCCACCAGCTCATCTGGGGGCCGTCAGTGGCGTACAAGAACCACCAGCTGAATTAAAATTAGTTGTTATCAAGAACAAATGACAATAAGGTACTGTACCTGGAGGCCATAACAGTGGCAACACCGACGTAACCGCCGATAACACAGTAGCGGAAAAGCAACCAGGGGGAGATCAAAGCGTCATTGCTGAATTATTGATTATATTTGGCTATAATTAGAGTGAAAAGTCGTACCTGGCACGGGGCTTCTTCTCCATGATGTCAAGATCTGGGGGGTTGAATGAGAGGGCAGTGGCGGGAAGACCTGGGAATGTGATTAGTCAAGTAGTTGTTTTCATAATGGGGGTCAAACTCACCATCAGTGACCAAGTTAACCCACAGGAGCTGGACGGGAATGAGCGCCTCTGGCACGCCCAAGGCGGCGGCAAGGAAGATGCAGACAACTTCGCCAATGTTTGACGAGATCAAGTAGCGGATGAACTGGACAATTCATATGTTAAAAGTATCGTGACACGGATCACGTTCAGACAAACCTGTTTCATGTTGTTGTAGATGGCGCGGCCCTCCTCGACGGCGGCAACAATGGAAGTGAAGTTATCATCGGCCAAAACCATGTCGGAGGCGGACTTGGCGACGGCAGTACCGGAACCCATGGCAATACCAATCTCGGCCTTCTTCAAAGCGGGCGCATCATTGACACCATCACCAGTCTGATTACAATCAATAATTTAACTAATAACACGTCTGTACTTACCATGGCAGTGACGTCACCATTCTTCTGGAGGTACTCGACAATCTTCTGCTTGTGCGAGGGCTCGACACGGGCGAAGCACTTGGAGCGGCAGGCGGCACGAGCTTGTTCACCCTCGCTGAGATCGTCGAACTCGCGGCCGGTGTAGGCCTTGCCATAGGTCTCCTCATCGGCGGTGAAGATGCCGATCTTGCGGCAGATGGCGATGGCAGTGTCCTAAATCAGTCAAGTTCGAGCCATCCTCCAACTAAACTGTATTTTATCTACCTTGTTATCACCAGTGATCATGACGACGCGAATACCGGCTTCGTTACAGGCCTTGATGGCGGGCTTGACTTCGGTACGTGGGGGATCGAGCATACCAGTAACGCCGACGAAGGTAATGTCTAAATTGATTGGTTATTATATTGAGTCACATTTTGTGTCTATTTCTCACCAGATTCGTAAGAGGCAAAGTTCTTGGAGTTGTCAAGGTTCATGTCTTCTTCGGCTGGTGGGTTGTCTGAATTGAGTAATTAGCAACGTTGTCCATAGACAATTGCATATATCAACTTACCAACGGTACCAAGAGCCAAACAACGGAGAGTATCAGCACCAGTGCCGTACTTGTTGATCAAAGCCTGGATCTGATCCTTCAACGCGGCAGTAAGGGGAACCTTCTCGCCATTCAAACGGATGTGCGTGCAGCGGGAGAGGACACCTTGAATGTGAACTAGTCATCAAGCTCAGTAAACATGTACACTTACCCTCTGGTGCACCCTTGACAAACATCTTTGGCTCGCCACCCTCACGTGGGACACAGTAGACAGACATTGACTTGCGATCGCGCGAGAATTCAAGAGTAAAACGCTTGTCCAAGATCTGCTTCATTTTCGAGTTGGCAACATTACACAGTTCGGCCTTGTTGCAGCGGGACTTGTCTTGACCGAAAACGTTCATCTTCTCGACCAGGACAACCAAAGCGGTCTCAGTGGCCTCGCCAATTTTCTCGTAGGCTTCCTATTGATGAAATATAACATTAAAACTGGCGACAGAACTGACAAAATCTAACCTTGTTGACATTATAGTCGACGGCGGAGTCATTGCACATGGCGCAGATCATGGCCAGCTCAGTGAGGGAAGTGAAAGCAGAGCAATCGACCTTGCGACCATTGAGGGTGATATCACCACGGGGTTCATAGGTGGAGCCAGAAATTTCGAATTCGTCGAATTTGGCGGTGTTGCCCTGAATTGACGGATAAATAAATCGATCAAAAAATATCGCCTGGCTACCTGGACATCCTTGACAGTGAACATTTTGATGCAAGACATCTGATTCGTGGTCAGTGTACCGGTCTTATCGGAGCAGATGACTGAAGTGCAGCCCAACGTCTCGACAGATGGCAATGAGCGAACAATTGAGTTCTTCTTGGCCATGCGGTTAGTACCAAGGGCCAAGCAAGTGGTGATGACAGCGGGAAGACCTTCGGGAATGGCGGCGACGGCAAGGGCAACGGCGATCTAAATTAGGTCTTACTAGCTGTCAGCATTCAACAAAGTAGTCACCTTGAAGTAGTAGACGGCACCCTTGACAAAGGAACCACCGTGAACGGGATCGTTAAAGTGACCAATGTTGATGGCCCAAACGGCAATGCAAATGACGGTGATGAGCTTGGAGAGTTGCTCGCCGAACTCGTCCAATTTCTGGGCCAATGGGGTCTTTTCAGTCTCGGTCTCGGCCATTGAGTCGCGGATCTAGCTCGTGGTTTAGTTCATAATTTCTTCAACTAACCACTTACCTTGCCAATTTCGGTGTTCTGGCCAGTGCCAATGACAATACCAGTGCAGCGACCGGCGGCAATGTTGGTACCGGAGAAGAGCAAGTTAACCTTATCCTGGTTGACGGCGCGGAGATCATCGACGAGCTCGGACTGCTTGGGGACGGAGACGGACTCACCGGTCAAGAGGGCCTGGTCGACGCGCATTGAGGTGGAGTTGATGGCTTAATTCAACAGTGTGAGCACTAACAATGATCACGAATCACAAGTCTTACAAAGAACACGAATATCAGCGGGGATCTTGTCACCAACGGAAACCTCGACAATATCACCGGGGACGAGTTGGGAGGCGCGAATCTGTTGCACTTGTTTGCGGTCGGCACGGAGGACCTTGCCCATTTCGGGTTCGTATTCCTAAAAAGCTTGTTATTGTTCCATCATTACTGACGAGTGACTTACCTTGAGCGCCTCGATGGCATCCTCGGCGTTCTTCTCTTGCCAAATGCCGACAATGGCGTTGGCGATCAAAATGAGTAAAATGACAAATGGCTCGACGAAGGCGGTGATGCCCTCCTCTTCATGATCCTCGAAAAGGGCCAGAACAAATGAGATACAGGCGGCAAGGAGGAGAATACGGACGAGCAAGTCTGTGATCGTGGTTGGATAATTGCGAAATATGGAAAGTGTTTGGCAAATTAACACGGAAGGATCAGAGTACGCGTATACATAAGCACGCATTCTGACGTAATTTGTTCGCTTGTTAAAAATATTATCAAACCAATCGTTCCTTCAAACTGCTCAATGATCATCTGCATCAGGGACTTGCCCTCCTCGGCGGGCAGCTCGTTGGGGCCATACTTCTTCAAGTTGCGCTCGACCTGGGCCTCGCTCAGGCCGACGCTGACGTCAACGTCGAAGTAACGTAGGCACTCATCCGTCGACTTCGCCCACGGTGTCTCCATGGTTGAAATCTGAAGTAAAAATAACCTCTTAGTTAGTAAGCTCAAACTTCGATCAAGTATCGAAGAAGTGAAATCCCAAATGTGTGCCTCTGACTGTCGGTGAGTTCGAAACGGTCAAGCAACATAACAGATTATCGAGCATTATGTCAATTGTCCAAAAAAGTCATTATTGTTTCATCCCCCCTTTTTTCTTCATCTCTAAGTCGTGTGTGTTCATATGACTCGTACGAAACAAAACACAGTAGGCAACCGCCAATATGCACTATTCTATTGGCCTCAATTTATGGGCTTCAGATACGTTTTCGAGTTCCCTTTTTTGTATCTCTGACATGGGTCCGCACTCTATGCATCTGTGTGGCTTGTGGGTGCCTGTGTGCAGTGAGGCCAGTGTGTGTGGGTCCTTCTTGATTTTCGATAAGAGTACACGACAAGTGTCAATCCTTGTAAAGAGACAGTGTTTTATTAAACGCGGCATAACTTGCCGACGGCCATTCGTCATATTAAAATCGATGACAGGTCAAGTTTGGCATCTTTTTCATGATCATTGACGTTGCTTTTTATTTTCGAAATAACTAATGAGTCGTATCCCGAAATTGCGGTTCAAATCAGAGCCATTACAGGCCAATTTAAAAATACTGCAATGTGTTAATCTAAGCCGATGAAACGATCCAGAGTTTATGGGGTGACCAAATTTAATGTCTATTCTGTCCATGAAGTTGTTTTATGTGTTCAAGTTCCCCCAAGACGCCATTTGCACTTGACAGGCAATATGCGCGATTAGTATGTTTTTGAGACTGAATTGTAAAGCTGACCATGAAGCTAGTCTGCGGTCGTTTTGAATGGCTGAGTGACAGTGCATGTAGCAAAAGTATAGCCCTGCTAGAAAACTAGCGATTAAATGGGGAAGTTTTTGAGGATAAGTGATGAGTGTTTTGTTAAATCCGCTCCTGCCAAAAATCTCATTTTCAACACCCGGGACAGGCCCCAGACCCCTGACTCTTCTTTGGTCCAATTGATTAAGGGTATATCACTGTTTACCTTGTCCTTTCGACAGATTCTCCCTCTCTCTTGTATTTCTGATGTTGCTACTGTGTGAGTGTTTTGAATGCTCAGTGCGTTTTTTGTGAAGATAATGACCCGATGGTGACCATTTATAAAGGGTCGAAATGATTAGACAAGGCAGATGACGCAACTGTTCTTGACACTCAAGCACACACACATACACAACCCCTCTCACCAAATGACGATAGATCAGTTGGTCGGGCCGACCGTGATGCATTTTTACAGAAAAAGCATATGACGAATGACAACACATCAAATCCAGATTAATTTTTTCGGTGAAAAAAATATGGCCCGATCTGTCTTTTTTTCGCGCAAACACATTTCGTCATAACCCAATTAGAACCAATTCCAGACAGTGAAAGTGGAGTGACAATTCATCCCGTGCGTACAGATGCGTGTGTTATTTAGTGATCTGCACAGTAAATTACTGTATTAAGGATACTAGACATTTAACGAGACCCTAAACTCTCACTCTCTCGTTATGTCTGTCTGTGCCCGCGAGGTCAATTCATATTCTTCTGTCGACGATGAGCTGACTCGGAAGATCCTGACGAAAAGTGAAACATATACAACTGTATGGTCTTTGACATCACGATAGATGTAACGGTGTGTAACAGCTTATTGGGCGTCATTCTCACCCTTCTTTATTTGAAGAAATAAAAGTTGACTATGACATTAACCCCACTGGAAGCTCTGACCTTTATACCATTTTCAGCTAATAAAATAGGTACTTATAGTATGGGAATAATGCTGCACTAACCAAAGGACACCACGTCTGTGTCTAACGAGGTGAGGAAACGTCATAAACAGCCTGTAAGTTAGTTTTACTACTCATATTTAGACAAAAGAACTTAATAGAATTATTCATTTTTTTACCTCAATACTTTGCTCACTTTTCGACGATGGCCACATTGCCTCTCGGTCAAGTCGATCAAAGAAATCGGCAATAACGAGCAACTGAGCGCATATGAGTGCTCTTCATTTTTTTATTGAACTTGATTAATTCGAATTATTGGTTTATTGAACTACTTCTGCCCTTGCATTCAAAATTTATGAGAGCAATTTCCTTATAGTAGACTGACTCCATATTCTGTAGGTTTTAATTTTTCTTGGTTTTATCTTCTCTACCGTCGAATTATCGACCAAATGAGTGAATTCGCAGTGGCAATGGGGATATAGTGACTCGAAAAAGAGAGATGATATGGTGTTTCAGTGAAAACATCGGCGGTCAATTTTTGCGTGTTCCACTTTTATCTCATATCAGAATGCCCTAGTCGCACCAAAACGACGTGACACACGGGGGTAAGTGTGGTACGACAGTGAGAGAGAACTGAGCCAACACCTTTGGTTGTAAACTCCCCGGGGAGTTCAAACACGCAGCGTTGAGCAGTCCCCCTCGCCCCCTTTGAATTGTTTAAACCAATTTACATTTGGATAATCCGGTGGCCCTCCTGGATCAGCCCCAACATCACATGTGACACACTTACGGTAATCTCTTTTTTACTTTTTTTCTGTGAAAACGGAAATCACCTTGAATCTAACATGTTTCATCTTATCGGCGTGCCGTTTTTTGTCTTATACTACCCTTCAGTGCAGTGCAATGCACACGATCGCATATGGACACGCAATATGGACTCCCTTTCATGATAAATTTTACGATTTGGGTGGCATTGTAAGCGGGGCCAGAAAAAAGAAAACTCCCAGGAACTCACCTTTTTTGGCAGATCTTGGTTTCTCTGTGATTAAATAACTCACTTCACTAATGCCACGTAACAGTCAGTTCTTCCTTTATATTCAGCCCTCGGGGCTAGGTCAACTAAACATTGGAGTTATTATTTTGGTTGATGATATCGCGGATGTGGATCGAACTTTTTGAATGCAATGGAACTTCCCCTAGACTGAATATTTTGTGGTCCATAAGAATTATTCTAGAGGTCTTCGAAGACAGACGAGGGGTCATTGACTTTTTCACTACACGAGAAAGAAGACTACTTCTGATCGTGCGACATTTTATGACCGTTTAGTCACATGCCAGATATACCCTCAGCATAATCTCAAACAATTTCGAGCTCATAACAATGAGCGAAAAATACTCAGAGTCATGCCAAAGAGAGTTACGTTCAGTAACGATGTCAAAGTTGGATATGTGGAATGGTACAAAAAATCAGTAAGCACTTGTTTAATCTTAAATTGCATTTGAACTTGACTTGACGATGATTTTGATTCTTAATCATCGTCAAGTCAAGTTCAAATGCAGTCTTTTTTCAGATGCCACGAAAATATGTTAATTTATCGCACAAGGAACAAATGAAGATATGTCGTGAAGTGAATATGTACAAAATGAAGGAAATGGAGGTCCACTCGAGCAGTATTGGAAACATTCATGTCCTGTCCTTTCTGCCCAAAATAAAGTAATTTTTCATTCAAAAAACGCTTCAAAATAAAAATTCAACGAACCCTACTGTAGGCGCTAATCGACTCATCATAAAAACGCTCATAACTTACTCATTACGGCTCGTTTACTATCGACCAGAACAATTTGATACATCGCCTGGTATTGTCTAGACGTTGACGTGTCCAATAATACGAAAACAGGGTGATCAATTGATAATTTCGAAGTCGTATCGACGTCCAAACAGGATGAAGTTCACCAGCGTGGCATGAATCTAGAGAATGCCGAAGCCCTGCTAAGTAGTTTGTCTTCACAGAAGCCCTACAAAAATAGACTTTCAGAATCACAAAAGTCAAACAGAATCATCTCCTGTGAGGAAAACTCAATCATCTTTTTGAGTTCATACAGAAAAGATAAACATCGTAAAAACAGGTTCATGTACTCAACTTTAGTGCTTTATCGTTTTTTGGTTTCTTCATAATCGGCCTTTCACATACAAGTGGCCTATTCAATTACAGTACTGAGACGACCAGTAACATCATCCCCTTTTCAGGATGCCTTTATTGTGATTCTACTTTTCTGACCACGAAATGACTCCATCTAAAATCTGGGCGCGGTACGAAATCGTGCCAAACCAAACCTGCAACATGATCTGGCAATCGTTGTTGCGGCATAGCGGAAGTTAAGCCGGATGATGTTGAATGACGCCCCCGGCATGCTTAATAAATGGCGCGTCGATTGTGACGTTTGTTCACATCAAGCAAAATTAACAAGATGTTTCTCTCATCACTGCTTCTTGCAGGGGCAGCAGTCACCGGCAGCTTTATCGGGCCACAATCGTGTTTCACATGCCGCGCTCGAAATCTGAAAGATTGTCAAGAGTATGGCGTCGAATTGAACTGTCGAGCTCCAAAGAATAACGAAATGCAACGACAAGTGTTGCGCTATCACACTCAGGTAACGTCGCTTGTCGACGCCCAGCACAAGTGCGCCATCTCAGGCGGTCGCGTCCTCGACGTCAGCTTTGACGAGCAGAAAAAGATCGACTTTGGGAAATTGGTCACCAATTACTCGGCGCTTGTCATTGATCGCGGCTCGACAACGGGCTGTTCACTTGTGAACAGTGATGGCACGTGGATTGACGCACCAAACTGTGCAGCTGTCAGCTATGGATTCGGCTGTGAGGCGGATCATACGTCATCGCCGATTTTCAATACAGGTATGATTATTGAACCGAATCACATGTTTAACCTCGACATCAATGAATAGGTCATGTGGCATGCCAAGTTGAAATCCGTCACTGGTACAATCCAGTCTTTCGTATGTGGCAGCAAAACGGCGTGCGCATGGGCTGTAAACAACGCGGCGCATGTCGCCGTCAAAAGGCAAACAACTATAAAGTGTACGGGCGAAAGACTGCCGTCCCAAAAGAGGTAAGCTCGATGGATAGGGATAGCCAACATAAGCACTTTTTTTTGAAAATTTCGAATCATTTCAGTTGTTGATTGATTCTTAGCAAGTAGGTCCCCCTCTTTCATATAGGTTTTTTATGTTGGCTATCCCTATCGATGGATGTCAATTGTCCCGATGTTAACCCATCTCTGCTCCATTCAGTGCCGTCCAGCAGAGCGACCGTATGGGTGGCGGCCAAAACGAAGCAAAAGTGGCAAGATAGTGACGAGTAGTGTATGTCGTCAATGTTGCGAGAGCAATGTCAACTGTCACAATTCATTCGGTCCGCCGGGCAATATTACTGACTTCGCGAAGTGGAACACGATCAGTGAATGGCGTCAGAGGTTGATTTAAGGGCAACCAGCTGTACTCATTACATATCATCGGTTTGCTGTACAAAAAATATATGTTCTAAAAATGAACCCAAGATACCCTACGCTGTCCATTAACTTAATTGTGGTCGAGTTAGTCCAGTGGCCGGTATATATAGAATGTTTGACACGTCAAGTTCACTGAAATAAGTTGACAATCCACTTAGCATATACAGTGATGTCAATCGTGTTGAGTCGGCGACGGTGAACGGTGAACACTTTTGAGTGAGAGTGAAATTTACTCCACTCTACTGTCCTCCACACATGCAGAGAGCCAGAGCGTTCACTGCAGTTGAAGTGTCGTCAAAGCGTTTATATATATTGATATAAAGCTATCAGGTCGTCGGACGTCGGGACGCGCAGCCTCCCCAGAAGAGATGTCTCCATTTTAACCTAATAACTATGTGACACGCTTAGAATTTGAGGGTGAAACCATATCAAGAGAGAATCATCACCACATAGCTAACCAGATTCAATGGAAACAGGTCAGTCCATTCATTACGCGAATTTGGGCAGATTATTTATGAGCTACGTCAGACATGTCAGTAAATTCCGAATAACGGGAAAACATGGCTGATGTGATTTTGACGAAAAAGCATGTTTAACGAGAACATATTGAGTGAGTGTCCCCAGTCTAGAAACAATAAAAATGAACTTGAAATAAAATAATCATTTTCAGTCGTCGTCATATTCGGCATCATCACAATTATATCCCTACTGTCAATCGTCACCGCCATTTGCTACCTATTCTCGAATCGCAACGGTAAGTGCATGTTTCGCACACAAAAAGGGGCTAAACCCGGCTTTATCGTCGGCCTTTCTTAGAATTAGGCAAAGACCAACCAAGATGTGCCGAGAATGTGTCGATCGAACGGACGGTCAACCGGACATGCGATGATGATGATGATGAGCTGTGCTAAAATAAATGTCACATACAATCACCTCATCCCTCTCATATCCTAAACTACTAGACGAACATATTGATACAGCGCTTAGGTATTAAAAGATATGCGCCAATACTGTATTTAAAGAACACTGAGGGCATCAGTCACAGGGGCAGTAAGAATGTTTTTAATGGGCCTGGTTAAATGTATTCAGTTCGCTTGAATTCGCCAATCGAGGGCGTGTACTTGGGCGGTGAGACGTGTGAGCCGTACATGTACACATCGCTATCGTGATCTGTTTCGCCATTTCGCCGGCCACAATTGGCGAAGAACAGGCATAACGCGCCAGTGAGAGCTGTTCGCGTGGGGGATTCACTCACGTCATCATCATTAGATGATGGTGGTGATTATGTAAGCGAGGGGGTAAGCCAAGATGCGATTACCCATCTACTTTCTAATCCAAGTTCTTTGCTTGAATGTGACGTAATCAGTCTTCGCACCCTTGAATCATTGGTCTTGCAGACTGATGATCTAGTTCATTATGTACAAACGCACCTTCGTAGAAAAAAGTGGATTCCCCTGGCACCTGTTAATGTACACGTCCAATTGCAGTATATTGCCGGTCCCAAAGTAAAGTAGATTTGTCGCGAGCTGAAGTAAGTAATATTGCAATGTTATATAAGTGCTTATAGTTTATAAGTTATAGATCCAGGTTACATTAGATCCGGGACGGATTGCTCAATTTGACGTGCTTTTCTTTTGATCTTTGATATTACCTTTGTAAATATCGTGTGTTCGGCGCAAAATTCGTATACGCTCCCTCTAAACCGGCATTATTGTACAGGATTTTCACTGCCGACCACGTGCCACATGTTAAGGTGAAGCAAGCAACTAGAGTGAGACTGGTGGCGATGAAGAGTGACAGACAACGTCGATTGTCTTTGGTTAGACATGTTGCATAGTCGTATATGGCTTAAATATAAGTCGTTAAGGTTTAACCACAAAAAGGCCTACAGTTTTTCAAACCGGAGGTGGATTACAGTTCACTTTGGTTCAATATGAAAGTTAAAAAAGTAAATACAAGTCCTACCCAACGATGCCGGCACCGATAGCCCTGACAGGATCACCGCCATCACCATTAACGCCCGTTGCGCCAGTAATGCGCCGGGCAGCTCATTGATTGGCAAGAAGTACGAATCGCATTGGCTGCCGAGACCTGACTGGGCCGTTTCACATCGTCTCCATAAGCCGCGATGGATAATCATACTTTGGATTTGTTGTCCACCGCCCGGGTTTGGCACTGAGACACTCCAGTAGGAGCTATGTTGGGTGAGTTTTCCAGTAAACTCTCTGAAATCTAACCTCAAACAGCAATAAAGCGCCAGACCACATGATAAAGTGGTCAAAAACGAGCCACACGCGTTCAACAACGCCATGATAGTATGCTTCTCTCGTCGTTGGTAGTCTAAACGCAATTTTAGCTTTCTAACCTATAAAACACGCCCGAACTCCTATTTTGTTTGTTCACGCGCTCAATTCAAAAAATATTGTATATATTTGTCTGGATTAATCATTTACCCACAGCTACGTACGTGAAGCTCAAAAAAGGTTCCGTGCGTTTATTTGCAGGTGTCTATATTTGTCGACTACACTTACCGATTAATCATTTTTTATTTTTTTCTCTTTGATTTCTCTTGACTTCAATTCAAACACACTGTGATTTTTCGAGTCGGCGTTTTTTGGTTTATTAGTCCAGTGAAAAAAGTACTTTTTTCGTATGGTTTGGTTTCGTGTGTGTGTATTTGTATGTGCCTATTCGGCTCCTTTTGTCTCCTCTCTTTCTTTTTTTTCTACGCGTGTAACGACGCCACACTATCAGTGATCATATTTGCCTATTGATATTTAATAATTTTCACACACAACTACATCATAAACGAACCGTCTCATTCTCGGCCAATGTGCGCGATTTCGAGCGTTGACGTGGCTCAGTGGCAATATTAACACCCAAAATTGAGCGTGATGCGACGACTTGGCTGCCCGTGAGGCCATTCAACGTTTGCGATTTGGACGGATCGAAGCCATCCTAAAGAGGGAGAATAAAGGTCAAGTAGTGGTTTCGAAAAAAACGTTGCTTCGCACCTGAGTGGGCGCAGTCACTAACAGTGATGGGCCAGTCGATTGGACGGGCTCGTCCTCGGTGATTTCACCCAGTGAACAACGCCGCCGAATTGAGACAATGCCGGCACAAGCCGCACCTGTTGTAACAATATTATAATGTCACGGTTGAGGTCAATAGTAGTAGTCTCAGTACCTGATAAGAGCAAAAGGCCGGCAATGTAGAAAACGTACGAGTAATCACCAGTCGTGTCACTGATCCAGCCACCAAAATACGTGGCACAGAGTGTGCCAATTGACGTTTCCAACTATTCAATCAAAATCAAATGACACCCGGGCTCAATTATAAAACCGTCAAACCTGAATGAAAGTAATAGCATCCGATAAAATATCCGTTTCGACCAATTCGGCAACGTTTGACCACTCGACGCCAATGGTGAGGCCGAAACAGAGGCCAAATAGGACGCCATAAACGGCAAACGTGGCAAAGTTGGTAATGTAGAGCGGCGCAAAGAATGAGGTGAGGCCAAGGCCAATGACAGAAATGGTGAACGTTTCAAATGTGCCAAGTTTCTCGCGGATGAACTTGGTTGAGCAGAGGCGGCCACCCAAGGGGCGCGAGAAAATGTCTAAATGAAGTCAAGGGTGAAAGTTGCGACCACTTCAATCATGTTTGCACTCACCAATGCCAGAACAAATTGACAGGATCATGGCAGGTTGATACTTGTCCAGGCCAACATTTTTGACGGCGAAATCTTTCAGGAAAGGATTGACCATGAACTTGCCCGAGATGACGAGTGCAATTGAGGTAGAATAGAGTAGAAAATCGGGGTTTCTTGGGGATGACAAAGTGAAAAAACATGCGCAAAAGTAACATTTGAAGAGTTTACCTGATCAACCGGCCAAAGGCCTTCTTGAGCTTAACAAATATTGACGCTGAGAGCTGTGCGCCATCAGATTCGAGTTTAATGGGTCGGAAAAACGTTCCGCCAACGCACACATTCAACTGGACGGCGCCAATAATGGCGATACTGCCAAACAGGCCGTATGTATTGTAAACGAGCTCATAAAAGAGTGGGAAGATAATCGACATGAGGGGCACACCGGTCATCGCAAAGGCTATTGCCATTGGTCGTTTTGTTTTGAAGTAGCGCGAAATTGTAGCGGATCCCACTAGAATGACGAACGAGAAACCAAGACCAACCATGATACCAATGCCGAGGTAGAAGGACCACAGCGATTTGACAAAAGCAATCAAAATCAAGCCACCCCCGCACAAGAGACCGCCCAGCCACAGGGTCACTCGGGGTCCATACTGTCGGTATAAAACATTTCCAATTCACTGAGGGTATTTATGATTTCTCAATAAAATTTAACTAAATTATGGACAACCCCCAGTGCCTATTAATGAACCGGAATACTGGAAGAACATCATCATTGCCCATATCATACTCGTCGTTTTATTGTCGACATTGAACTGCTCGCGAATGTAAGGCATGAACAAGCCAAATGACTTTGTGAAGCCATAGCCAATGCCAATGTTGATGAAGTGCCCGGCAACAATAAACCAGCCATAACCGCCATCAGGTGGTTTGTCGTATAACTTGTCCGAATGATGTGTCGTGAATGACTCAATTTCCAAAGTGAACAAACAAATCGATTAAATAAACTTGGCGTATTGCCATTGAAAAGAAAAAAACAAGACGTTCAATTCGCTTATTCCTGTAAACAGCTCATTCTCTAGGCGTCTTTTGAGTTGGATGACGAGATCAACCTGAACATGCGTTTGTGATTCAAAATTGTTGTGACTTGTGTTACTTTGTCTAATACATTTTTTCAAGGTAAACTTTGACCAGCCGTCGCCCATTGGCTTAGACTTGGGCAGGGTCATATAAGTCTCTCCCTAGTAGTACTCATAAAAATAGTAGATTCTTTCAAAATTGCTCCTTTCATTCAGCTATGACCTCTCTGTCCAGTTATACTCTCTTCACTCATTAAAAAAGATAGTGCCCCTTCGGCGAGAATTGTGTATTTAAAGTAAACGATGGTAAATACGGTGCTTGTTCTATCACACTGTTACCTCATGCTTACTCTTTATTTTGTTCGCCACTGCTTCTACTTCCATCTCATGAGAACATACCTTACCTATTTTATCAGAGAAGTCATAAATTCTCATATCTCCTAGTCGATTCTTTTTTCTCTGTGTCTACCTATGTGTATGTGTGCCCCTATTGAAGTGTGTTGTTGATCTGAAGGGAAAATACTATTGTCCAGCGCGGCGCATAGGCCTCTTACTACTATATAAAGGCAGCTGGACAACATTGATCAAATTCAATCAATGCAATAAATTAGTTTATTGTACAGTGTAGTATAGTGCGTCCAGATGCGTCTCACACTTCCGTACCCAAATCGTCAATAGTCAGTTTACTCTGTAAGTATATTCTGTACATTGCCGCTATCAACGCCGCAAAAAAGTACAACGTGCCGACGGCCAGCGTCCCGCAGACTAAGAGGAACTGAACAAACTCTACAGGCTGAAAATGGCGTTATCGTCACTTACTCTGAAACGCATAAAGTTATACTGAATGTCGGACAGATCATACAAATCGGGTGCCGGGGTCAAGTACATTTTGATTTTTTTATTCTCTCGGTTTAATCAGATGCTCCTCAAATGCACAACTGTATTTTGATTTTCCTGTCGGCTGGGCCCTTCCCGGTCAGCGCGGGTTCCTTTCCCATGCATGCACCCGGATATTAATTATTTATCTGAGACGAACTAGTATGCAGCCTAGGTTGAACTTATTCTACTTCCGTAGTATAGGGGAACTAGGTTACTTCGGTTATTTAAAAGTCATATTGATTGCATTTAAGTCTGTTTCTCAAACTTTTAACTGATGACAACTGAATTATGCATGAAAGAATAACAAGAAGTTGGAATAACAATCAGCGACAATGATTGTTCAAGTCTTGTCTCTAGTGAGATTTTGCTGCTTCTACTTCGAAAAATGTAAGTTATGAATGATATCTAACCATGATGTGAGATTTAAATCATGACTCTCACAAAGTCAACTAAACCATGCAAAAAGAAGTGCTCTGGTTGAAGCATCATTAGTCAGGCAACAGTTTCAACGCCAATTCAGACCTACAACAACGTGGTTTGGGGCATGCGTGTCTCAACAACTTTACTCCAAGCTAGAATAACATTGAATAATTGAAAATCATGGCACAAAACGCGCGAATATACAGCACATCCGTATTACACTCGCAGAACGAGCCCGCTCGGAGTACATCCTCAGCTCACTGTCGATCGAATCTGCAGTAGTACCTGGGCTCATCTAGAATTAATGTCGAAATCAAATAAACAATTCCCGGTGCATGGAACACCAACATTCACCGAGTTGATGACCCCGGCCAGGCCCACTTTAAAAAGTAAACCTAAAGGCAGCCCTAGATGATAATTGTGTTTGATTCTTATGGTCAAAATATTTGGCCGACGGCGGAAACAATCAGAAATGCAGAAGTGGCGGCGGCTTAGTTGATAAATTTATAATTATATAGCTCTCGTAAGGCGGCGTATTATAGCACAAGCAAATCTTATTCGACGCCTAAAACAGTACCAAGTTATTGATTACAGTCTTGATTTAATGACGCCATCACGCCTGGTTAGCTCAGTCGGTAGAGCGTTGGACTTTTAATCCAACGGCCGCGGGTTCAAGTCCCGCATCAGGCTCGTTTTACATTAAAAAAAAAGTTTTTAGGTGGTGCTAGAACTTAAGGATCAGAGACACTATCTGGCCAAACCGACCACGTAGCATCCGAATTCGACCATAAAAAGTATCTCCGGTCAAAATTACCGATGATCCGACGATTTCCCCGAAAATTGCAAACTCAGCGGTTTTTTGCCGGAAATTATTTTTGATATCGGAATGGGCTTCAGTAACCCTAAATAAGTAACCCAACCAAGTTTGAAATCTCTGGGTTCATGTTGAAAACTGAGGCTCTGATCCTTAACTGTTGAAGTTAACCTTGAAGATTGAAACCTTGAAGATTGAAACAGAAAAGGGCGGAAAATGGCTTTCAGAAAGAACTCAAACTTCTCCAAAAAGTTAAAATACTCTGTCCATATTTAGTAATATCATATTACTTATAAAGACGAAACGTATTGAACTGGTTATTCTTCCTTACTCCAAGTCAGAAACGTGTTTCTATACCCCTTTTAGTTTCACGCAGGTTCAGTGAAACATGTAACATATAGCAAGATCTTAAAGAGATCACTGCAAAATAATCAAACTCATGCTTAAAATTGGGACGTCGTAAACTAAGACCGAAATAGTGAATTATTTATCAAACAATGTTGTTCCATCGAAATCGAGCCGAAGTCAGTCCGGTGCATCAAAAATCACCTTCGTCTGGCGATCTATCACAAGTTTTGAGCCATTTCCGAATTTCAATTCGCCCTGCTAACAATGTAAGAGATATTTTCATATAAACTAAAAGAGAGTAACTTTAATCTTTGTTCAGCTTGTCACTCGTCTATACTACACTCTAAACAACTCACCAATAGTATCAAAAAGTAGCATTTTGATAAGGTCACAAAGTATATATATTGTGTAAGATGAAAACAAGTTTGGTTCTACTTCTGGGCGCCGGTTCCGTCCCGGTCCACCATAACCTGGTCAAAGTTAACCGCCGCTCCGATGACACATATGGCAGTTGGGATTGGTTCATCAATCAGATTGCAAATGATAACAAAGATGCGAAACCGACCGAATCGTCAGTTCCCGAGGTCAAACCGAGCCGCGCCAGTCGCCGTCGAATCAGGTAGATTTTTGATCTCTTGTTGTTTTACCTGTAACTAATTAAATGCTAAGTGCAAAACAACCGAGCGGATCGCACGCCGCCACAGATGACTCCCGATTCAATTTCTTCTATCGCAACGAGCAAAAACCCGCAGCCGTGCCAAACGTGGCGAAAGATGAGCCAATCATGCTACAGGCGCGCTCGGGTCCGCTCGATATTGCGCGTGGTAAGAATAAGAAGAACAAGGGCTGGAATCAATTTTCAATCACCAATCCCACCAATACCGGCGCCGTCCAGTTCATTGGCCAGAGTGCCGACAGTCAGGCGTTGATGTATAACTCCTTTGCAGGTGGTTCCGGTGATGGTGGCGATGATCGTGCAATTACATCGTTCTCGGCGACTGGTGGTGCTGACGAATCAGCTGATTACTACTCAATCTATGCGGATCAGTATGAGAAGAATAATCTCAATGGCAACAGTCAATTTGGTCAGATCACCTTTTCAAGTCAAAATGAGAAACCCCAGAATCGGGAGTACACGTTCAACACACAAGTCCAGAATACACACTTCGACCCATGGGCCGAGTACGCCCAGACACGTGTCAATGATGGCGAACTGTTGCCCGTTCAACTCGTCAACGAGTGGCCATCAAACACACAGACACTGGGCGGCGCCATTTACGAAGTGATGAACTTTGTCGTTGGTGAGCAGGGCACGTGTTATATTAATTTACCCACTGCGGTATACTGGTTCCACGTGTTCAACGCTCACATTGACCCATCGAAATCAGATCCATCCACTGGCGTCTACGGTAATTAAAAACGACTTATTGTAAAATGCTAATTTCCCTCTTCAGCCCTGGTCGCCGCCAATCAAGCGTTCGAGGGCATCTCAACACTTGATTTCATTGTCAACTTCCAGTCCGATGATTTGCGCTTCGACGCAAGTCAAATTGAGTTGAGCTGTGACTCCACAGACTCGTGGATCTCGGCTTTGTATTCATTCCCGGGCAATACAGTTGGCGATGTCGGCCGGACCAATGTGAGACGGCCAAATGATGGCAATGGGTTCCACGACAAAAAAGTCATTGTCGAGTTCCCCTACAATGTTGAAGAGTTCTATGTTGACGATAGTCGACTAACTGTATCAACAGGGGGCGCCGATAATACCACTGGCAAGACGTTCACAATTACCGGTTAGTTGTTTGTGTCAATCAACGGTCAACTAATTTTGTTAAGGCTTGAGCGATACTTATCTCGAGGAAGTATGGTTCGGCTGGAATTACATCTCGGGCGGCTGGTTCACAGCAGCGGATACATCCGTATCTGTGTTCGATGATGATACGAACTAAAAGAAAGAAGAAGAAGAAGAAACAGATGAAGTGATTCGAAGATGTATATATATAAGCCTGTTGATTATAGGCCCGTTTCACTGACTCACTCTTTTTGTAAATTACCAAGCAACTGGACACCTCCATGATGAACACAAAAACACTGACGACGCTATCTGGCGCAATCTGATTGTAAAAAGAATTTTATAAATTGCTATATCAAATAAAATATTAAACATGACATTAAATAATTTGTACTCATCACTGCATTATATCAAACTGACCTGTATGCGTCAAAATAGATGTCAACGAGGGGCTTCTTGAAGTTTCATGTAGATAAAAAGACAAATAAAGGGTGTTAAATAAAAATGCAAAACTGAAAAACCATAATTCGTGTTTTGATGACTATTTCCAATAAGACAGCAATGGCTAAAAAGAGCCCGGTTGCGTTTTACATGCAATCGTCGCCCCAGTGACGAGAACAACACAACATTGAGACTCGGATCGGCCGGAGGTACTGCGTGGAGTGGGAGCCCGGTCGGAAGACGAAAATTGACGCGCTAGCGCAAGGGGCGAACTTTTTTTTTGTAAAAATGGCAAATAGATCTGCACTTCAACTATTTCTTGATTAAAATGCCCTCACACCAACTCTACATGATCTACGTGGATAAGTCAAGTCACACAATTGAAAAATATCGTGGCCACCGCGTCAATCTTCACCATTCGCGACTCGAAATAATGCCCAAAGAAGTAATATAACAATACCTACTGATGTATTAAGTTCGGTAAAATGAAGTACAGTACTGTTAGTTTCTTATGCAAAACATGATTTTTTTAGTAATGTCGTTGCATTTTCCGGAGAAGGTTCTTTCTAACCAGCAGTTTACGAATTTTTTTCAAGGTTCCTGCACTGAACGGAGTTCGATTCGTGTTGGCCAGGTTTGGTACTACGTTTGGACCAAGTTTGATACCAGAGGCGCCGGGTATCATAGCATGAGCACCACCCGTATAGTACTTGTCCTGCAGCAATCCTTGAGTAGCAATAAACTGTCAAAGGTTTCGCCATACAGTGTATATTACTGTATATACAGTATATTAAAACTTATAATCTATAAGTACTACATCTTTTGTAAAGTGGAAAAACCCAGCAAAAGAAAAACAAGACCTGACATTCTTCCCATTTAATGAAGTATTTACTTCACCTTTTTGCTTTTATAAATGCTTATCTGGTAAATTATGAAGCCAAGGTTGATGTCATGTACATCATGTACATGTCCAAGAATGACAGTCGAGTAGATCTGACACTTTAGTGTATACATGTACTTACGTTAATGTACAAGTGTAAATTATCCCGGATAGACTATCCAGTAGTCTATTCAGTAGTCTATTCAACAGTAAAACTTTTTAAATCTAATCTAAACTAATCTAAACACGTCCAAGTCAGTTTTTGACGAATTTGTTGGCTGGAATGATTCCGACTTAAGCTGAAAGAGTTGCAAACTAGTGTACAAAGTTTGCTAGCGTGTTTCCGCTTAATTAGCAGGTCCAAGGAAAACATTTTGTTCCCTGAGTCACCCATTTAATTTCATAAAAAACATCGTATAAGTTAAGTGGAGTCGGTCAAGCTGAATGCTGAAAAACTCTGACACTGCAACGTATAACGAGCTCGAAGTTATCTTCTAAACTCAGTGAATTTCAGTGATAAATCAATATTGAGTACAGTTTTAACTAGTCGTGTTCACACTATTATTTACGCAGTTCTTTCGCCATTTCATTGAATGAGTTGATCACTTCTTCAGCATTTGGCTCGATTTGCTCTGGTGGGAGTAAGAAACCGTAACGACCCTTGTCACGTAATTCGTAGACCCACGCGAGAGGAATATTGAGCCCCTCGTCAGGATCATACGCATAATCCTCGCTGGTGCCACCCGCCGCATAGCCGACGACATCGCGCGATTGTCCGACTTTATAAACGACGCCATGTGTATTGGAAATTGCCTCGCCCATTCGTTCGGTCACCTCCATCAAATAGTCAATTGTAGGCGGCTCATTGGGTCGTTCATTTGGCCGTTGGGAGCGTCCGGTCGCCCATGGCGGCATCAGCAACTGACTGTACGAGTGGACGGAAATCTGTGCGGCCAGATTGCCACGTTGTTTGACCTCTTTGATCCACGCATCCCATGTCGCCGTCTCAACCTGATCCAATGGTGACGTCGAGGCGAAAGTCGAGGCGCACGGGGACGAGCTGCCGCCCATTGTCAAGTGGCCAACTGTATTAGCATATGTTATACATATGTATTGTTTAAAAAAATAAATGAACCTGGGAAATTGCGGTTCAAGTCAACGCCAATGCACGGTGTACCCTCGTTCTTGGCGCGATTTTTGCGCCACATGCGATCACTTCAGATCAAGTTTTAAACATGAAGACGAAAGAATGATCGTTATTTTTTTCAAAACTTGGTTCCTGGTATGCGTATGCGAATAACCATCCGGGTTACTGGCCGGAATGATGAACCAGTTGAAATCAGTGGCCAAAGCGGCTAACTCCTCGCGTGAATAAGGCAATGCCTCATTGACTGGATAGTTCTCGTCCGTTGCCGCATTCAAGATTTCATTGATAAAGTAGCGACACGAGGCTGATGAGACCCATTCGCGTGCATGAATGCCGCACTCCATGAAGATGTCCTTCTTGCCATTGTCACCACCGCCAATAGTCAAGCCCCAAATTGGACGATCGCCCTCGGTGGTGCCTTTTAGCTCGACTTTGGCCAATGAGGGAAACTGGCTTGGCAGCTGCTGAATCCACTCGGACAACTGAGGGAAGTCAAGATATTCGGTGAATGAGTACTGTCCAGTATTTGTCATTTGAACTGGTCGTCGTCTTTGCTCCTCAATAAGCACACCAGCATCGTCGATCATTGTCTCCAGCTCGACCTGATTCAAACGCAACAAATGCATGACATTGTCGACCTCTTCTCGGGCGATCATGAAGTCAACAGAGCGCGTGTCATGAATCAAATCAAGTCGCTCGGGCTTCCAAATGTCGATCGTGGGCGAATGGGCCAAAATTTTCTCGACTGTGGCGGAAATTAACGGATCCGCCCAGCTTGCGGTGAGCACTTTGAACCCGTCATACTTCTCAGCAGTGGCATTGGCAACTACGAAAGGGACGAAAAGACGCATTTTGTAGAATGGCGTTTCTCAATCGATATCAAAAAGCGACAACTCACCATGTGTTCGGTTTCACATGGCCTTTACTAACACGGAATATGGTCAATTCCCCTGCATCAAGTAACGTCATGATTAAAATTTGCACCATGCTTCTTTCTCAAGTCACCAATCTGATGGATCTATATAATATAGATCTATAATTTATAGACTATATAGACTAAATATGTTCGTGCAAAGATTTATTTTAATTTTGACAGTAACCATAATCGTCAATGTTGAAAAGACTGACATACGGAGCACAAATTGATTGAATAAAAAACAAACAACAACGGAAGATAAACGAAAACTATTCAACCTTATCTTAAAATATCCGGCTCTTGACGGAAACATTTTATCGTTGTTCCTGTCAGTTCACACTTCTCGCTCGACGTGCTCTTGCCAATAATCAAAAATGCGCCTCTACTGGTGATAACGTCGTGACCGAATCCTTCCGCATTGAGACTACCAAGTTTCGTCCATTCATCGTTTCCCGGATTGTATTGGGCAATTTCTGACTTCGCACTAAATCCACCAAACACCAAAAACATTTCATTATGATCGTTGCGAATTCGTTTAGGTCCCTCCAATACGGGAAGTTTTTACCGCTCGACCAGGTCCAATTTGAAACGCTCAACAACTCTGTCGCGGCATTGGTTCGATCACCAAGAGCGAAGCCATACACTTGAGAATGTGGAGTGATTATCGGTGAAATTAAAAAATTACTCTTTGACGAAGTCATCCTGATCTGGCGGTGTGGATGAACTGATTTTTCAATTTCAGTGAAAGTCAAATAAAGTGGATGATTCGAGCGATAACACTGTTGCGGGTTATCTTCATCAAAACACAAAACAATGTGCTCGTCGTTGATGAAGCATGATCCCCAGCGCATTGGAAACGGCAATGTACCGATACGTCTTAGGCTACAGTCCCCCACAGAGCTGATTTGGTGTTTGTAGTCAGAATCACTCTGTGTTGATCTTTACTTAGTTTTTTTGGCATTCTCATAAACAAATAACAAGAGAACTTTTTGTTTGTCAAAACCTGGCCGTAAATGAACATTTCGCCTTGGAATGTCAACGAACACAAGCTGCGCGAGATTGCCTCAACCTCAGTTTGCCAATCCAAATCAGTGACCTCTCCAGCAACGCCCGTCACCAGTGCCTTGTTTTTGAGGTCAGTGTAATATAGCGCCAAAACGGCATCGACTGGTGCCTCAGGCTCTGAAGTTGTTTCAGTCGCCCTTGTGGTAGTCGACATCGTTGTTGTAGAAGTGGCTGGCGTAGTTGTTGTCGTAGTAGAGGTGCTACTAGTAGATTTCGTTTCTTTTCCTGTCGCAGTTGTAGTCGTCGTATCTATAGTGACAGTCGACGTGACTTCCTTTTCCGTTCCACTCAATACTGTCCATACTACAATCGTGACACCAATACAGACAAGTACCAGGCCTTTTTTTCGTTAACTTGAGACATAAAATAGGCCATATCCTCCAGCTTTTTACCTCCACATAATCATGTAGTGTCATGCCTTTACCGTAAACGGTTAAATCGTCGTCAGTTTCTTCAGTTGACATTGTTTTCGTTCACTGACATAACTAAGTGTTCTGATTGAGCTGAGATTTTTCCGTTCAATTGAAGGACTTTAATACGCTGTTATCGAGAAACTGGCGATAAAAATCTGATGGGTCACCTGAATGCTGAGGGTTGACCCGATTTCGCAAACTGAGGACATTCTGCAAAGTTTCGATTTCGCCAATTTTACGATTTCTCTAACATTGTTTTTTCCTTTTTAAAACTCTGCGAAATAGATAATTGGCGATATAAAGAAGTTTGCGAGATAGAAAAAGTTGGAGAAATCGGCAATGGAATCAGGCG